>JAVJIF010027083.1:0-47850 GCA_038442645.1 Agave tequilana
TTTGGGCAAGTTCAAATGGATGTAATGAAATTGAGTCTTGATTTTTGTCCACAGAAGGAATGTGAATGGGTGAAATGATCGAGTCAAGTTCAGGAATGATGGGAATCAAAACTGGCTCAAGAATGTCACTTATGTCAGGTAACACTACAGGAGTCGATATTGATTCAAGGAATGGATTCGAATTGCTAACTTGAAGCTCAGGTTCACATTCATCTTCAATTTCAGGAAATGGATAACTTGCCAAGTATCAGGAATTGGATGTTGGTTAAGTTCAGGTTGGTATGATGAAATTGAAGCTGGATTTCCAAATTGGCAAGATTCTTGAACATTTGATAGACATGGAAGTCAATCGTATTTTACATTATGCGCTCGGTCTCTTGCACGAATTCCATAGTTTTTTCCACAATGATTTTCCTTTGAGTTTTTCTGGGAAAGAACTATATGAATTTTGGAAATTTTGTGGACATGATGAGGCCATATTGTTTTCAAATTGTTTTTGGGCCTCTATCACTTCTTCCAAGTCCTTTCCAATGATGATTTTTCTTCAATTGGTGGTTCAGAAAAAGGAGTATATGAATCAAAATTGGGGAATGTATATTGTGCAAATTGTGGACAAGATGGTTGAGAATTTGACTCGGGGAGGTGAATCCCCATTGACTCTGTGAAGAGTCGAAATATTTTGAAATCTTGATTATAAGATTGGAGATATGGGTCATATGGGTCATATTGAGTCGGATAATTCCCAACTCGGCATATATGGTTGGTTCATGTTGTACATAGCCGTTGGAGTTATCTGAGTCAAATGAGGTCGGAGTGAAATATGGATTCATATTTTGATTGAAAGAATTATTGTTGTTAAAATCTATTTCACAATATACAAAAAGAAAACAAACAACAAACAAAGAAAAAGAAAAAGAAACAAGTCTATGCTAGAGTTGACTTAGACCTAGACGACTCCTAACTGGTTAGATTGTCCACGGGGGTCTATTGTCGGAAGCTGACCACGAGTTAATCGACCAGTAGGGGCAAGATCAGTGGGAGGTATCCGTGCCAGAGCAACGGGCCTAATTATGCAAACCACCATTATTCGAGGTTTTGCCTCTCAATCCCCCCTTAGACACCGATTTAGTAAGAGTCAAATTCTAACAACTTCCCCTTAGGTCAATCTCTTAAATGAGTCCGAGATGTCCCTAGGGGCCAACGTCTAGAAAATTTTATTAAGGCTTGGATTGTGTGAGTAGGGAGGTGATTTTTGGGCTAAGGGAGGGTAATGACTTCCCCACCTTATGTTGTTTTGGGTTTTGCCCTTAAGTTAAATTAGTGCAAGTGGCAATATAGATAAGCATGAACACAAAAAAACGAGTAAATCACTGAAGTGTTTGTCCTATACTATATGCAATGCCATATGTACACCTCCTATCAGTATCACAACAACATAATACAGTATATTGGAATAAAAATTGACACGTGCCTAGATGCAAATGTCTAAACCGTTTTAAAGCATCCAATTTCTGTATTTACTTCTTAAAATTATTTACAGTGTACAAGTAATATAAACAAAATTAGCAGCAGAGTATATGAATGTAAAGAAGTTACCCGACCACACTTGAGCAAGTGTGACTTCTACAATGCTAAAATTTAACCTGCATACCAAAAAACAAAGAAGAAAAGTTAACAACTTGTGAAATCAAACCGTTCCCATCCCCAGCAACGGCGTCAAATTTGATCGGGGTAAAAATCGCGCACAAAAAGTGTATGTTTTGAAGTGAAGATTTAAAGTGTGTGCGCTTTAGCTTCCTCGATACTTCCGTTATAGCATAGAGGCTAAACGAGTCGAATCCACAAGGACGGGAGGCGATAGAAGATTTACCGGTTGATTCACGTGTTTGTTAAAGATTCTTGAAAGTTTTAAAGAATGAAAAAAGAGAAAGAAAAGAATGAAAGAGAGGTACGATGAAATACGAAGAAGTGGGAAACATTGAAAAGAATAGTATTTGGGTTTTTTGATATTTCTAAAACAAGTGAAAAAGAAAGAAAACCCATGGCTACTATTACTAATGACTCTACCAACATGCTAACCTCTTAGTGATAGTTGCCTCACATGTATCATTGGCCATCACTAGTCCTTGGTTTAAGAGCAATTCAAAGTATGACCCATATGTAACTCATCACAACCCAACTCAACAAACAAGTTCAAGCTACACTTAAATCATCAAAACCCAATAAGAGCAAGCATGAAGTAAAGTAATGTTAGCTTGTTAGTGCTTAGAAAGTTAGAGTGTTAGATCCATCATCATGAGCCATCAATGCTCTTGCAAGAGCAAGGCAAGTAGAGGCTATTAGATTCATGTGATTATCATAAAAGAAGTTAGATTAGTTGGTGGTTATAGTTAGTTGCCATGAAAGAAAAGACTAGCTAAACATGTAAAAGAAGTTAGATAGAAAATAAAGAGAGTAAAGAAAGCACCTTTCATAGCTTGTCACCTTCTACTACAGTACTCTTGCATTCCACTCATGTTTCACTCTTTCTCCTAATACAAGATCTAAAACAAAATGAAAAATACAATGGGGAAGAAGAAGAACTAACCTAACCTAAACTAAACTACAACATGGAAATAAAAACTACTCCTAACTCTGTATATCTCCAACTCTGAAACCCAGGGGGTTTTTATAGCCATCAGGAAGAGGGGGTCCAAGGGACAGGCCCTGGCCCAAAACGCGGCTGGGCCGCGCGCGGCGCTTCGAGCCGCGTGCGGTCCCGTCTGTCCCCTGTCAGGCCTGTGCCCAATTTTGGTTTTGCAGCCCCTGGTTTTGACAGAGTCAGCTCTCTAGTCAATGACTATCTTTAATAGGCTTTTAAATCACCAATTAAATGGTAATTTAGGGTCTTCTTCTCCATTGCACACCATGGACCTAGAATCAAGCAAGCAAAGCTTTATTAGCAGAATTTAATATGAAATCAATATGAAGATGTGATACAAATTATGCAAAATTAGAGACTAATCAGGAAGCACAGTGGTAACACACAATCCATATAATATAACACCAGTACACAGTTATCACAACATGATATAATATCTGAAAAATATATGATCACTAAGAAGCACAAAAGCAGGAGGCACAATATGAATACTGAAAGTACTCACGAGCAGTAAGATGAGAATCTCGCGAGCCGACAAGGAGAGGCTGGAAGAAGTAGAGTTGATTGGTAGTGAAAAGTGCATTTTTATCATTACATTTACCATCACATTTTCATATTTATTCCTATAATTCTGCATATTTACTAATATTTTATTATTTATTGTGTGCAGGCCTGATAAATAAAAATAAAAGAATAAGCCTTAAAGAAGCCCAAAAGCCATGTCCAAGCCCAAGTGAAAAATTGCAATTATCAAATGTCAAAATTGCAATTACCAATTGCAAGAATTGCAAATATTAAAAGAAGAGTAAAGGGATGGACTTCTACTAAATCCTAAATGCTTGCAGGATGAGATAAAAAGAGTGCAAGAGATGAAATTCGTTTAAAAATATGGGAAGATTTGAGATCTAGGGTAACTTGCTTCCCAAGTTATCCCGAAATCTCAAAATAAAGAGTCAGGATGCAGCTTCAAGAAGACTACACCCAGATGGACGGATCAGGGGAGGCCACGCGCCAAAGCGCGTGCCAGCTACCACAACTTGGCCGCGGAAACGCGGCCCAAGCCGCGTTTTCGCGGCAGATTGGATGAGCCAGGCAACGGTTTTCGTGGAGGAGTCGTTCTGGGACTCTACTTCCTTCTGCACCTATAAATACCCCTGCAGAGCAACCGAGAAGGGCGTACAGAAATACAGAGCAAAAATCTAAGGTTTTAGGCTAACTTGTAATTTAGGTTAGGTTTTTATTTTCGTTTTCTTTTGTAATTTTTGTAACTGAGAGGAGAGGATGCTTTCATGGAGGAAGGAGTTCATGCTTGTACTGAGGTGACAGCGGTGTAAGTCTTACTTTTCCTCCATTATTAATTGAATCGACTCGAGGTTTGTTTTTGTTCTTTTTATTTTATTCTTGTTTTATTGTGTCTCTATTTTTGTTCATCGTTGTTCTTCTATTTTTGTTTTATGTCATTGTTTCTTTCTCTGATGACTTGCAAACCGTGAGATCTGATTGCTTCGAGACTGCCTAGCCGAAGAAGTGCCCTTGATGGCCTATGGAGATGAACAAGTCCTCTCTTTAGTTTGTCTTTTCTTTTCGTAGTGTAGATCACGAAGTGGACGATCCTATACGCCATACTTGATGCCTTCCAAGACAAGGTAAGTCATTGCAACCGGAGCAAAGGTAAGCAGGGCAGAAGAGGTAGGTATGTGTTATATTTTTTTTCTTTGTAATTTTAGTATAGATCACCACATTTTCCACATCTTTCAATTTCTTTCCCAACTCATTGTAAATATCGCTTTCTTCTTACCTAACTTTAACTACTATTTTCTTATTCTCTAAAAAAAAATTTTTAGAGAACTTACTTAAACGCTTCCATCGCTAGTCCCTCCCTGAGGATCACGACCCGCATAAGCCATTGCTACAGCGGATTAGAATTGAGCACCTTACACATCTTGTTCTAAATCTGATATATTATATTTTGTGTGCAGGTAAACCTCATCAAAATTTTGGCGCCGTTGCCCGGGAGGGACGGTAAGTTTTTCTCTAAATAAAAAAATAATATTAACTAATTCTTTTATTCTTTCTGTTTGCAGGTTTGAAGAACAGAAAAAATAACAGCAGAAAAGGACATATAGCAACTCTGTGCCTCTGCCCTCGAAGGCAGAGCAGCAGAGCCTACTTCAGTGTCGCGGTTCCGCGGCAATAGCCGCGTTTCCGCGGCCTGAGTTGTTCACTACTCACAGATTTTTCTGCAGGTTGCTAGAAATTGCAAGATTGGTTTTCTGCTCTGTTAAAATTTTCTCTGTGATACACCTGCACACTGCTAATTATCAACAGTAAATACTTATTGAAAAAGATAAAATTGATTAGACGTTTGCATTTAGGCACGTGTCTTTTTAATTCCTTTATTTTACTGTTGAAGAGTGCTGGAGCGAGGTTCGTTCGCATTTCATGTAGAATAGGACTCATCTCTTGGTTGATTTTCATTGCTTTGAGTGAATCTTATTTACATATCTTGTACACTTGCACAACTTATCATAAGGACACTAACCCATAACAAGATAAGGTGGGAATTTAATCACCCTTCCTTGGCCTAAAAATCAGATTCCAAGCACTCACTAACCCAAGCCTAACTAAAAAGAGTAGACGTTGGCCCTAGGGATATCTCGGACTCATTAGGAGATTATCCTAAGGGGAACGGTGCTGAAAGTTGACTCTTACTCACCAATCAGTGTCTAGGAGGGGATTGAGGCCGAAAGCCCGAAGATTGGTGGTTATTTAATTAAGGAACGTCTTTGACGGAAAACCTCCCACCAATCTTGTCCTGACCTGGCTGATTAACTTGTGGTCAAAGTCTGCACACTACCTCCCGTGACAGTCTAACCAGTTAGGAGTCGTCTAGGTCATAAGTCTACCCTAACTTAGGTTAGAATTTTTTTTGTTTGCTTATTTGTTTGTTTTCTTTTGTTTGTGTTGGTGTGATATGACATATAACAATAATTTTTCCAATTTTAATCCATATTACACACCAAACTCTTTTTCGGATATTACCAACCCGGCATATCATAACTTTGACCAACCTAGTGTGCCGGAATGGTCTTATCCGAATGACTATAACCCATGCCCCCATCTTATGACCATAATTTTCATACTTTCGACTCTTCACAGAGTTCATGGGGTTTTGCTTCCCCTGAGTCTAATTTTCAACCAACTTGTCCTCCATATCCACCTTGTCCACAATATTCCCAAGATTCATACTCAGATCCACCCATTCAGAATAGAAAATCATCTATCCGGAAATGATGAGTATGTAGGAGTCCAAGCAACAATCACCATCAATCTTAGACATGATGATGCGTGAGTCCACCGACTCACAACTTCATCACGATTACACTTCCTCTTTTCAAGTCCATCACAAAATGATGCACCAATTGACTATGAAAAGATGCTTAAATCCATGACTCAGGCTAGATTAGCTCGTGATCATGAAATAGATATGATGGTTCAATCTTTTCGTTCTCACCGTTCGGCCGATTCTGCCTTCGCTGACCACTCTCTTAGAGCTAAAAAGTCGTGTTGCTTTGGACAACAAGATTCTAATTCAGTACCATCCTTTGAGCTTACCGAAACTCCAATTGATAGTTTGGCAAGTTACTCCTTTCCTGAAATAGAACTTGAGCATGAATATGATCCTGATCTCCCACTTGGTGATTCAATTTTACTTCCTGATTCAATAATGACTCCGGTGTCTCCACCTGATTTTACTTTTCCCGAGTCACATTGGATCCTGTACCAATTCATCATGAAATTGAATCACCCATTTTTGATGATCATATTGAACTTGACCAATTTTGCAATTTTGAAAGTCCCATGGATAAATTGGCAAGTTCTCATTTTTATGATATTAAGCTCAATGAGATATGTGACCTAGATTCTCAAATCTGTGATCAAGTTCAAATTCCGAATCATTATTGACTCCTGTTTTGTTACCCGACTTAGGTAATCTTTTAGAGTCAGTTTTGATTCCCACACCTATCATTCCTGAACTTGAATCACCAACATTGAGTCACATTCCATTTGGGAAACTGATTGTGGACTTGAGCTTCAACTTATTGATTGGACCCACTTTCTGACCTAGCCCGACTCCTGAACCCTTACTTGATTTAAGTTTCTCTCCTGAGTCGGTATTCGTTCCCGTACTTATGACGTCCAAGTCAATCATTCCATCTTTTCACACTCCATTTTGGGACAAGGCGGTTGACACATTGACTCTGAAATTAATTATGAAATTTGAAAATTTGATGGGGTGAAATTATTAAAAAATGATTATACATACATTTTAGTGGTTATATAAGCGAGATTTCTGGTAGATTCCCCCGAATTCCACAAAAAGTAGATTGGGCCGCATTTCGTGGACCAATTAGACCACCACCGGAACTACCACCTTGAGGTAACATCTGCCTTCCCTTCTTCTTTTTCATGCATACATGCATACATTCATACATTGAGGACAATGCATGAGATAAGTGGGGGGGAGGCTTTACTAACATACTAACATAGGTAGAAACTAACAAAATTTGCTAATAAAAAAATTGTTATAAAAAGGACAATATTTTGACTTATCGTTTGAAAGAAATCTAAGTTAGTCTTAAGAATTAGGAAATCACGATTAGGATTTCTAAAAACTTGGTCAAAATAATAAATTGTCGAATTTTTAGGTATAGGAGGAGAAATTGAATAAGTAGTTAGTCTTAATTTTTACCTTAATGAAATGTGTATACCTAATGCATATTTAGGATTCTAAGACAAAGACCTTGCCTCATAAAAAATTTAAAATAAAAAAAATCACCAATTAAGCTGGATACATGTGCCTCAAGAAGCATAAGTATTCACGCATAAAGGTGAGTTCTAAACAAATAAAGTCCTTAGTTTTGTGGCCTAGTTCACTCGAATTTGAGTCCGCGGGGTGTTATCCCACCTGGTGCCCTAAAACCGACTGATTTGGGAGCCACCGACTTTAAGTTCGCTACATGGGTGGATTAGAAAGCCTAAGGAACTAAGAAAAATTACTTTTATATATACTAACACATCTAATAATCAATTAGTTAGGTATGAGGGCCTCAAGAAGTCTTCATGCTTACACGAAAGAAAACTAGATGAGTTATACATATTAAAAAAAATATATATAATATAATAATAATAAAGAGGCATGAGAGTCCAAGTTAAGGAATTCCTAGTAAAAATTCATAAGGATGCATATAATTTTTGGTAACGAAAAAGACTATACACAAATTCAATTTTGATCCTTACCTAAAATGATAACAATTCACTTTATAAAGACTAAGTTTAAGAATGAATAAAAATGAGGATCCTAAAAACTTATAGATTACTTAGTCTTTTCAAAAGTATTTCAAATATTTTTCTTTTTATGGATTTTGTGGGTGTAATCCGCTGAAAACCCTCACGAGACAACACTCGTCCTCTAGGGTAACCTAGGGTTTAACGGCTTGTTGCACATGCTAAGTGCAACCGTGATTCCTACGAAAGTGAGTTAGATAGATTAATTTTTCTTTTCTTTTTCTTTTTCTTTTTGATTTTTACTCGAGGACGAGCAAAAAGATAAGTGTGGGGGTGTGATTGGTAGTGAAAAGTGCATTTTTATCATTACATTTACCATCACATTTTCATATTTATTCCTATAATTCTACACATTTACTAATATTTTATTATTTATTGTGTGCAGGCCTTGAGAAATAAAAATAAAAGAATAAACCTTAAAAGAAGCCCAAAAGCCCATGTCCAAGCCCAAGTGAAAAATTGCAATTATCAAATGTCAAAATTGCAATTACCAATTGTAAGAATTGCAAATATTAAAAGAAGAGTAAGGGATGGACTTCTACTAAATCCTAAATGCTTGCAGGATGAGGATAAAAAGAGTGCAAGAGATGAAATTCGTTTAAAAGATATGGGAAGATTTGAGATCTAGGGTAACTTGCTTCCCAAGTTATCCCGAAATCTCAAAATAAAGAGTCAGGATGCAGCTTCCAGAAGACTACACCCAGATGGACGGACCAGGGGAAGCCACGCGCCAAAGCGCGTTGCCAGCCGCCACAACTTGGCCGTAGAAACGCAGCCCAAGCCGCGTTTCCGCGGCAGATTGGATGAGCCGGGCAACGGTTTTCGTGGAGGAGTCGTTCTGAGACTCTACTTCCTTCTGCACCTATAAATACCCCTGCAGAGCAACCGAGAAGGGCGTACAGAAAATACAGAGCAAAAATCTAGGGTTTTAGGCTAACTTGTAATTTAGGTTAGGTTTTTATTTTCGTTTTCTTTTGTAATTTTTGTAACTGAGAGGAGAGGATGCTTTCATGGAGGAAGAGTTCATGCTTGTACTGAGGTGACAGCGGTGTAAGTCTTACTTTTCCTCCATTTTTAATTGAATCGACTCGAGGTTTGTTTTTTTCTTTTTATTTTATTCTTATTTTATTGTGTCTCTATTTTTGTTCTATCGTTGTTCTTCTATTTTTGTTTTATGTCATTGTTTCTTTCTCTGATGACTTGCAAACCGTGAGATCTGATTGCTTCGAGACTGCCTAGCCGAAGAAGTGCCCTTGATGGCCTATGGAGATGAACAAGCTCTTTCTTTAGTTTGTCTTTTCTTTTCGTAGTGTAGATCGCGAAGGTGGACGATCCTATACGCCATACTTGAATGCCTTCCAAGACAGGTAAGTCGTTGCAACCGGAGCAAAGGTAAGCAGGGCAGAAGAGGTAGGTATGTGTTATATTTTTCTTTCTTTGTAATTTTAGTATAGATCACCACATCTTCCACATCTTTCCAATTTCTTTCCCAACTCATTGTAAATACCGCTTTCTTCCTAACCTAACTTTAACTACTATTTTCTTATTTTCTAAAAAAAGAAATTTTTAGAGAACTTACTTAAACGCTTCCATCGCTAGTCCCTCCCTGAGGATCACGACCCGCATAAGCCATTACTACAGCAGATTAGAATTGAGCACCTTGTACATCTTGTTCTAAATCTGATATATTATATTTTGTGTGCAGGTAAAACCTCAATCAAGACTCCAGATAGGTAATTGCTAATCCACGCTCCCGCTGCGCCACTCTGATCAGGTACAGCTAGGCCGTCACGGTACAGACTCCAGGATCTCAACATGAGGATCCAGTATTGTTAGCAACCCAGCGAGTATATAGAATAAAGCCAGATGGCGTGCATAACAGGCACACGTGTACATGATCAAGTGATGTGGTCCAGGCATGCAGGTATAAGAAATGACAAGTAAAATAAAGAAAATGACAGTAAATTCGAGATTAAGTAAATACATGTATATCAGTAAATCTGAATCGGAAAACATGCATGGAACGGTATAGAGAGCATAGGTACACATAAGCATGCGACAAATAAAACATGAAATACGTGATAAATACACTAAACACGCGATAAATATAAGTATGAACAAAACTAGTTGTATAAGCTCAGATTTTAGATTCATGGGGTTGATACGTCGAGGGGATAATCCAAACAAGGAAACCCTCATCTATATACCACATATCCGATGTCACCATCATCTGAGTTCATACAACTTGAGTTGTCGTCAGGGTAACAGAACTAGAGTGTGTCTGGAGTTATCATGGTATCACAGAGGTCATGTGTTATAAAACAGGGTGTCAATGCAGAGCATAATACTGTAACTGGAGAATATAAAGGTATTGCATTTTAATTAATCCAATAATAATAGTCAGTACCGTTTGATATTTCAATCGCCTCCCTACAGCGACTCACATCACTGATAGTCCATACTAGAGTTCGCACTCTGTAGAACTTACCCGGTTCTGATATGTGAGTATCAGGACCCGAACAAAGGAGAGACCAAATATCACACATTCATAACATTATTACTGTTTGGTTGTTTTATGTTATTCATCCATTCATATGCTTTTGTATGTGCTACCGGTACACATACATCCACTTATGAATAAGACGAGTTATTATTTAGAAACTGATAAATCTGATGGCTCATATTTATAGTGGGTCCCGTCTCTGCCCGGGACTGGCTCAGGAGTACAGGCTACTGCTTCTGGGACTTATCACTACGCGCCCCACACGACACTTCAGATTCAGGCTACTGCTTCCGGGGACTTATCATTACGCGCCCCATGATACTTCAGAAATATCACCATTATAAATATGACATCATACCGGTTTCCATCAGTTTCCCCCACCCCAGTGTAAGTTGAATATTTTTATTATATATATTGCCCAAAGATAATGTCCACAAGTGTATACAGTATACCTTGATTAACCAACTACTGGAATTAACAGGATTATAATATCAGGAGTATAATATCAGGAGTCACCCTTTTTCAGGGGTTTAGGAGTACAGGAGTTCAGGAGTGCAGGAGTTCAGGAGATACAGGAGTACAGGAGATACAGGAGTGCCAGATGTTTGGTCACATAATAATCATGAATATGCCAGGTAATACAGGTGTCTGTTATATATCGGTGGCAAATATAGCATGTCAAATACCGGTGTTATATATCAAGTGTCAAATTAGCATGGCAAGTGTAACACCCCAATTTTTATTAATCCCGAATTTATATTCAAATCCTAGATCTAAGAGATTATACGAGATTAAGTACGGTGATTATTGGATAAATCTTTTGTAGAAATGATTTTTCTTTTTTTTTATTTTATGAGAAAAGATTTGTTTGGTATAATATACCTAATATGAATAGTTGGTTAGAGCATGAATGGAAATAGATGTTATTACTTAAGTGCTGACCTATTGGAGCACTTATAATTGATAAGCATGTTAAGAATCCGAACTTGAGAAATGTGTGAATATGATTTTGTATGATATTGTGTATGTAAAATGTAGGAAGGGGCCAACGGGAGCTGGTAGGTGTGAAGACGGGGTATGATGTTATGTGTGTTAAATGTAGGAAGGGGCCGCGGGAGCTGGTAGGTGTGAAGACGAGGTATGATATTATGTGTGTTAAATGTAGGAAGGGGCCAGCGGGAGCTGGTAGGTGTGAAGACGGGGTATGAGATGGGTCGTGTGTTATGAAATAAGATGTGCTTATTCAAATTGAACAGTGTTCTATGCTTGTCCTTATGCATGACTGTGAAGCTCTGCTTTATTATAAGAGATAATGAAATATCATATGATGGGTGAAAGTGCAAGGGTTAATCCATACAGTACTTGAATGGTGATATGATATACATGTAATTGAATCCTTACAAATGATTGAAAATGAATGGTTCTGTGTGATACAAATGTGTATGTGTGTGTATGTGACACTGGGGGTATGAGGGTTGTGTCATCGTATATGACATGAAACCATCAGAATACAAGTTCAGCTGATTGAAATGAATACCATATATTGGGTGTCAGTGTGTATGTGAATCCGTGCATTACTTGAAGTGGGATGCGTTATTGTATTATGAGAAATATGATATGATTATATGTTATATAACTATGGTTTGTGATGTTAGTGTTATCGAATGCATAAACTAAGTTTAGGGCATAACTCTTGGGGTTGGTGTATTATTGCATGGAATACAAGGCACGTGAGTAATACACACTATGTTCACATAAGACGAGAGAGTGTATTTATGTAACTCATAGACCTTATCACACGTAAAGATGAAATCCAAGAAAGCAATTGGGGAGTACAATCATAAGAGTCTGATCGTCCTCAGAAATTGTAGAGGCTGAGGCCTTGATTTATTAAACTATCGGATGCCTCCGATTCTTGTCTTCTTACTGTTTCAGATTCCTTTTATTGCGTGTATATTCATACTCTTGTTGAGATATTATCTTTTCTTGATTATTCCTACCTCACTCACTGAGCTGTCGAGCTCACCCTCCCACAGACTGATATATTGCAGGTTGCTTGGAGGCAGGGGTCAGGGTTATGCTGCGTAGGGTTCGTTCTGAGTCAATTCAACTCTTATATTTTGGGACATTTGTATTTGAGGAAGATATATGTGGTCATGGGAAACATGATTAATCTTGTATATACATATGTGGAGAACCTTGTAGTAGTTTCATTTCAAGTTGACAATTGAGATATTTTTATTGAGTTGTGGCAATATGAAGTGTATTATCAATATCATGCCCATGTGAAGTTGAAAGTTATGAATTTTGAAAGCCTATGAATGCCGAGATAGAAACTTTAGAGTTATGTTGTTATGTTTCTCCATAAGTAGGCGATGTCAAGCCGAAATTGTTATTTAGAAGATACGGGCCGTTGTGAGCCAAAATATTATTATGACTGCGTGGACAATTGTTGACCTTGGCTTATATGTTTGGATTTGAGATAAGTAGGCTGGTGTTGGCTGAAATTTTGTGATGTGAATGTACATTTGGGATATATCAATATTTACAAAGGAGATGTTGTCAAATTTTAAGAATATTGGAGATTTATTTGATGATCTGTTGATTAATATGGATATTCGTGTCAATTGAGATTATTAAAATCTGGGACCGTTACAGTTGGTATCAGAGCAGGGTTATAGATGAAGGATAAACTTAGAACGAATAGTAGAAGAGGATTGGATTGATGGGGGCTGATTTTTTTAGATTGATTTGCATGTTTATGCCTTGTATGTATGTGAAAGCATTGTTTGACTTGGTTGGTTTAAGGGGGGTAGGGGTTCTTACGTGTATGACTAATCCTGAAGCGCGGGATATTTGGTCACTGCCTTATGTTCGGATTATGATACCCACATGTCATAATTCGGATGTGTTCGGCTGAGGGTGTGGGCCCTCAGTACGAGCTGCTAGTGGTATGGGATACTGGAGTAAGGAAATGATTAAAATATCACGCGAGTTAAGATTAAGTCGGATCGTAAGAACATAGTGTAGGAAATTGTTCATGAGATACTAAATTCTCGAGGAAAAGTATCGAAAGGGGTATTTTATAGAAGTAAGATTTTGAAGTATATAGGAGGAATGGGAAGGTTTTGTACTTATCTGTTTCAGGCATGCCAAGTTTCGAGGACGAAACTTTTGTAAGGGGGGTAGAACTGTAACACCCCAATTTTTATTAATCCCGAATTTATATTCAAATCCTAGATCTAAGAGATTATACGAGATTAAGTACGGTGATTATTGGATAAATCTTTTGTAGAAATGATTTTTCTTTTTTTTTATTTTGTGAGAAAATTTTGAGGTAAAAATAAAATTTGATAAGTATATATTTTTGTGTATGAAATTGTTGGTACACCTATATGTAGATACATGCCTATAATGAATGTATACAATACATCAACTTGTAATTATATTTTTCTCCATGTATACTACCCCACTAAAGACACAAATAAAATCCTAAATGGTAAGGTGGCATGAATTTAGGCAACTTAGGGATGAGAGAGAGGCCAAGTGGCACATATGGCAAGTATAATAAATTTAGATAATTGTTTATAATAGGAAAGTGAGAGAAATAAACTTATTTTTCTCCCCCAAATCTCTCTCTCTTTCTCTCTCTCCCTCACGCAAGTTTTCCCCCAAATCTCTCTCTCTCTCTCTCGCGCGCGGGTGGCCAAGGCCAGGCGGCCGCGGCCAGGGCACGCGGCCAGGGCGCGGCCAGCCGCGGCCACGCGCGACCGGAGGCGCGGCAGCGGCGGCCGGTTAGGGCGGCCGGGTCGGAAGTCGGTGAGTGGTTTTCTCCTTGTTCATTCCTCAATTTTTCCCTTTTTGAAAAAGCCCTAGATCTGAATCTATTGTTTGAATAAAATTTTTCTCCCTTGTGTATTCATGCAATTGTTCCTTGTTATTTCATGACTCCTAATGCATGTAGTGATCTAAATTGATGTTGGATTTGTGGAGTTGATCTAATTGTAGGTAATTGATGGGTAGGGAGGTTACATGATAGTGTATGTCATGTGGTGATGGGGTTCATAAATTTTCGGATTTGGGTGTAAATCTCAACCCTTGAACTCTTAATCCCACATTTCAAGTTGATGGTGTTGAGACTTTCATTGAAAGCTTGAGAGGCTAATGTTTGAGAAATTTTGTTCTTCCTAAATTGGAATAAAATGCTTCACACAAATTTTTGGTCCAATGCGCGATGAACTTACTAGGTGTTGAAATCCTTGTAGAGAACTTCCCTTTTTTTTTATTATGTGAACCTCTTGTAATGTCATGCAACCTAGCCTTTTGACGAAACTATAAATCATATATGAAAGTATTATGTTCAAAGAAGGGTCATGGTTTGAGTTAGTTTAAATTTTATCAAGACGTATACTCTCTTGTAATTTGTATAAGAGTCTATTTCGGAAATCGATCGGAGGTTGGTATGGGTATCATTAAGTAAATGAGGTTAAGCCTAAAATTTGGGTGTCATCATATCAAAAGTCCTAATAACGATTAATGTATTAGTAGAAGACAAGATTAATCCAAGCGTGGAATTAGTATCATATTAGTGGATCGTTACAAATGGGGGAGGTCAAGTTATAGATCACTCCTAACCATTAGTGTAGATGGAGAATCTTGAAGCTTTTTTACACTTGTGAGTGTTGAATCTCTTGCCACTCCTACATAATAAATGCTCAAGCAAATCAAAATTTGATCTTGATCATGTTAGTGAGATAGAAAGAAAATTTTTACGACATAAGTTAAATCATGAAATTAGAGGTGACTTAAAGAGGGGTTTGTGATAAATCATGTAGTGATCGAACTATAAATGCTCTTATAAAAAAAAAAATTTCTCGTGACCAAAAGTCTAAATACTTAAGTTCATGACTTACTCATGATCTAATTTAGATGAGGAAATAAAAGGAAAAGTGGAGAATTTGTGTAGTTCAAAGCACTTTTATAATAATATTACAATCTGTTAAAGTCTGTCCAGATCTGAAACTAGAATCTTGGGGTTTCTTTCGCAAGGATATTTAATAAGAAATAGGTCATGTAATATACCGTTGGAAAGCTAATCGAGTCTACTTTCCAACCGCACTTACGGTGTCTTAATCAAATGTCTGTGCTGGAAATTATCACTGGAACATGATAACTTGTCGAAAGTGCAAAGTTGCAGAATTTTTAGATGTCTAAATAATTTTTTGTTTATTTCAGCTTTTCGTGCAACTTAAGTGGTGTCTACTCTAGATAGCAGACTGTTCTTATCTGGCTCATAAAAATATAAGGTACCAATAAATTCGTGTGCAGTTTAGTGCCAAGTGGAATGAGATCCGTATTTTACTATGCATATGATAATTTCTTAGAGATTCCGACACTGGGTTAAAAGTGAAAGATTGGTTACTGTTAAGAAGGTTCACATTCCTACCTTCAGTTTAAATAAGATATTGTCTATATTCTCATTGCAAAGAAGGTATAGACTGATCAAGTCATTAACTTTCCTAAGTTCATCTGATATTGTTTAAAAGTTATTTAACATAGAGGGTGATATGTTAGTAGATGCCCCTATAACATCGTCATAGTCAACTAAGAATTTTATGAGAATGATTTGTTTGGTATAATATACCTAATATGAATAGTTGGTTAGAGCATGAATGGAAATAGATGTTATTACTTAAGTGCTGACCTATTGGAGCACTTATAATTGATAAGCATGTTAAGAATCTGAACTTGAGAAATGTGTGAATATGATTTTGTATGATATTGTGTATGTAAAATGTAGGAAGGGGCCAGCGGGAGCTGGTAGGTGTGAAGACGGGGTATGATGTTATGTGTGTTAAATGTAGGAAGGGCCAGCGGGAGCTGGTAGGTGTGAAGACAGGGTATGATATTATGTGTGTTAAATGTAGGAAGGGGCCAGCGGGAGCTGGTAGGTGTGAAGACGGGGTATGAGATGGGTCGTGTGTTATGAAATAAGATGTGCTTATTCAAATTGAACAGTGTTCTATGCTTGTCCTTATGCATGACTGTGAAGCTCTGCTTTATTATAAGAGATAATGAAATATCATATGATGGGTGAAAGTGCAAGGGTTAATCCATACAGTACTTGAATGGTGATATGATATACATGTAATTGAATCCTTACAAATGATTGAAAATGAATGGTTCTGTGTGATACAAATGTGTATGTGTGTGTATGTGACACTGGGGGTATGAGGGTTGTGTCATCGTATATGACATGAAACCATCAGAATACAAGTTCGGCTGATTGAAATGAATACCATATATTGGGTGTCAGTGTGCATGTGAATCCGTGCATTACTTGAAGTGGGATGCGTTATTGTATTATGAGAATATGATATGATTATATGTTATATAACTATGGCTTGTGACGTTAGTGTTATCGAATGCATAAACTAAGTTTAGGGCATAACTCTTGGGTTTGTGTATTATTGCATGGAATACAAGGCACGTGAGTAATACACACTATGTTCACATAAGACGAGAGAGTGTATTTATGTAACTCATAGACCTTATCACACGTAAAGATGAAAATCCAAGAAAGCAATTGGGAGTACAATCATAAGAGTCTGATCGTTCTCAGAAATTGTAGAGGCTGAGGCCTTGATTTATTAAACTATCGGATGCCTCCGATTCTTGTCTTCTTACTGTTTCAGATTCCTTTTATTGCGTGTATATTCATACTCTTGTTGAGATATTATCTTTTCTTGATTATTCCTACCTCACTCACTGAGCTATCGAGCTCACCCTCCCACAGACTGATATATTGCAGGTTGCTTGGAGGCAGGGGTCAGGGTTATGCTGCGTAGGGTTCGTTCTGAGTCAATTCAACTCTTGTATTTTGGGACATTTGTGTTTGAGGAAGATATATGTGGGTCATGGAAACATGATTAATCTTGTATATACATATGTGGAGAACCTTGTAGTAGTTTCATTTCAAGTTGACAATTGAGATATTTTTATTGAGTTGTGGCAATATGAAGTGTATTATCAATATCATGCCCATGTGAAGTTGAAAGTTATGAATTTTGAAAGCCTATGAATGCCGAGATAGAAACTTTAGAGTTATGTTGTTATGTTTCTCCATAAGTAGGCGATGTCAAGCCGAAATTGTTATTTAGAAGATACGGGCCGTTGTGAGCCAAAATATTATTATGACTGCGTGGACAATTGTTGACCTTGGCTTATATGTTTGGATTTGAGATAAGTAGGCTGGTGTTGGCTGAAATTATTGTTATGTGAAATGTACATTTGGGATATATCAATATTTACAAAGAGATGCTGTCAAAATTTTAAGAATATTGGAGATTTATTTGATGATCTGTTGATTAATATGGATATTCGTGTCAATTGAGATTATTAAAATCTGGGACCGTTACAGCAAGTACCGATGTCAGGTATCATATGTCAAATATAGCATGACAAGTACTGATGTCATATATAGCATGGTAAATATCGGTTCCAAATATGGCAAGTGATTGAGATTTCACCTGCACACAAAATAATAAATTTTAGATTTAGAAAAGGTTGTGCAAGGTGCTCAATTCTAATCCGCTATAGCAATGGCTTATGCGGGTCGTGATCCTCAGGGAGGAACTAGCGATGGAAGCGTTTAAGTAAGTTCTCTAAAAATTTCTTAGGTTAGGAAGAAAGCGGTATTTACAATGAGTTAGGAAAGAAGAGTTGAAGTGTTGGTGATTTAATCTACAAAAATAAAAGAAAAGAAAGAAAAACTACACATACCTACTTCTTCTGTCCTGCTTACCTTTAATCCGTTGCAACGATGTACCTTGTCTTTGAAGGCATTCAAGTATGGCGTATAGGATCTTCCACTTTGCGATCTACACTACGAAAAGAAAAGACAAACTAAAGAGAAGGCTTGTTCATCTCCATAGGCCATCAAGGGCACTTCTTCGGCTAGGCAGTCTCGAAGCGATCGGTTCTCATGGTTTACAAGACATCAGAGACAAATAATAAAGTAGAACAAGAATAAAAGAACAAAACAAAAATAGAAAAATAAAGACAAACCTTGAGCAGATTTTATTAACAATGGAGGAAAAGTAAGACTTACACCGCTGTCACCTCAGTACAAGTATGAACTCCTTCCTCCATGAAAGCATCCTCTCCTCTTAGTTACAAAATTACAAAAGAAAACTAAAATAAAAACTAACCTAAATTACAAGTTAGCCTAAAAAACCTAGATTTTGCTCTGAACTGCGATGTACGCCCTTCTCGGTTGCTCTACAGGGGTATTATAGGTGCAGAAGGAGGTAGAGTCCCGGTACAACTCCTCGACGAAAACAGCTGGCCAGATTCGACAGGATTGCCGCCATAGTGTGGCAGCTGACCACGAGCTTTGGCGCGTGGCCTCCTCTGGTCCGTCCATCTAGGTGTAGTCTTCTGGAAGTTGCATCCTGACTCTTTATTTTGAGATTTCGGGATAACTTGGGAAGCAAGTTACCTAGATCTCAAATCTCTTTCAAACGAATTTCATCCTTGCACTCTCCTTCTTTGGCTTTTATCCTCATCCTGCAAGTATTTAGGGTTGAATAGAAGTCTATCCTTCCCTCTTCTTTTAGTATTTGCAACTCTTTCAATTGGTAATTGCAATTTTGACATTTGATAATTGCAACTTTTGCATTGGGCTTTAAACATGGGCTTTTGGGCTTCTTTTCAGGCTTTATTCCTTTATTTTTATTTTTCAAGGCCTGCACACAATAAATATAAAATATTAGTAAATGTGCAGAATTATAGAAATAATATGAAAATGTGATAGTAAATGTATTGAAAAATATGCACTTTTCATTACCTATCAGCAAGTGTCAGTGTCAAACATAGCATGGCAAGTGTCAGTGTCAAGCATGGCAAGTGTCGGTGTCAAATATAGCATGGCAAATACCTGTATCTTATATCAAGTAATAAGTATAGTATAGCAAATACCGGTGTCACGTATCATATGTCAAATATAGCATCGGTGTAAAAGTTACAGTGACAATGACTAGGCATATAACGGTAATAGTAAAACATATAGCAATATAGAAAATGTACTCGCATAATGATAAAATAAATGTATGTTAAAAAGAAACTGTACTCGCCTCAATATCGGAACGCAATACCGAGTAATATCCGGAATATTCACGAACACCACGATCAAGCCGACAATCCAAATAAATTATATAATAATATAATATATATATATGAATATATTTTTGAGAGAATAAGAAAGGAGAGAGAGAGAGAGAAAGAGAGTTTTAGAGAGAGAAAGTTTAGAGAGAGAAAGAGGGTTTCTAGAGAGAGAAAGTGTAGAGAGAAAGAGAGATTTTAGAGAGAGAAGGTAGAGAGAGAAAGAGAGATTTCTAGAGAGAGAAATCTAGAGAGAGTGAGATTTTTAGAGAGAGAAAGTCTAGAGAGTCTAGAGAGTGATTTTAGAGAGAGAAAGTCTAGAGAGTGATCTTAGAGAGAGAGTGAGAATAGGAGAGGGAGAGAGTAGAGAGAGGGAAAGAAGAACCAGGATAGAGAGATAGATGAGAGGGGAGAGAGAAAGAAAGAGAGAGAGGGAGATGAAGAGAGAGAGAGAGAGGACAGAGTGGGGGGCTGCTGCCCCTCCCCCCAACTGCCCACGGCCAGGCCAGGAGGCCTGGCCGTGGCCCTGCCAGAGACGGCGCCGGCGGCCCTCCGGTGGCCGCTAGCCAGGGGTGGCCGCGCCGGCTACCCCAAAGAGAAGAGAGGAGGACAGGGGCAGCAGCGCCCCTGCTCACAGCCAACCCAGGCCGGCGGCCTGGGCTGGCTCTGTCGCCACCTGGCTGCGGTCAGGGAGGCGCAGAGCACTGCGCCGGCCGCCGTGACCGGCGCAGGCTGGGGTGGCCGCCGGCCACCCCAAAAAGAGAGGGGGAGAGAGGGAGAGGGAGGGAGAGGGAGAGAGAGACAAGGAAGAGGGGGAAATCTGAGAGAGAGAAGGAGAGAGGGAATGACCCCCCTCTCCAGCCAGTGGCCGCCCCCTCGCCAACGAGAGGGGCAGAAATATAGAGGGGGGAGAAAATGGAGAAGGGAGGGGCTGTCGCCCGTCCACGCACGCGCATAGGGGGCCAGGCCCCCTGGCCGCGCCCAGGCCGCCGGCGTCGCGCCGATGGCAGTCAGCCCCCACCGGGGCGCCGGAGGGAGGAGGGGGTCGTCGGGCTCAGGGAAAAAGAAGAAGAAGAAAGAAGAAAAGAAAAGGAAGAAGAAAAAGAAAAAGAAAAAGAAAAAGAAAAGAAAAATGAATTGATTGAAAGAAGGGGGGCTAATATATTTAAAAGGGAATTTTGATGTGATGGGACATGGGTGGAAGGTGATGTGATTGGGGGGAGTGGCTGTCAGAGTTGACTTTGGGAGAGGAAGAAATGAAGAGTGAAGGGAAAAGTAATATTATTTAAATAGGGTAAAAATTTGACTGTTTCAGAATCGCTCCGAAAAATTCTCAAAAATAGAAATAATATTTTAAGATGCTCGGTGAAATCGGATTCATGAAATTTAATGTAGATTTCAAATTAAAAATCCTAAATTCTTCCGGCGGTACCGGTCGACATCAAAACCGGTGAATTTTCGATAAATTCTGAAAAATCTCAAAAAATGAATTTAGATAGAAAATAAAATTCTAAGAAGTAACATGAGAGCCGTTTTTGAAAATTCAATCCCATTTGAAAATTAAAAATCCAGGAATCAGTCAGCGATGCCGACCACACAGGTTTTGGAGATTTTGCAAATAATTCTGAAAATTTCCAGAAATCATGAAAAATCTAAATATTATAAAACGATATTTGAAACTAAAATCGGTCAAATCGGATTACCAGAAATGTCAATTCGAGCAATGCATTAGGTTCGGGCCCCCGATTCAGACTAGGGCTGACTCCGAGTCTACGAATCCAAATCCAATACAAAACAATCACACCAATAATCATAAAACAAATATAAATACAAATCAAAGAAATATGTTAGAAAAATCAGAATACGTATCTACGTACGTATTCCAGGAACGGGGTGTTACATTCCATTCACCTTACAAAAATTTCGTCCTCGAAATTTTGATAAGGGGAAGATGAACACAGAAGGAATAGGGACGAGAATTATACCAATCAAGATATGAGTAACTGAGGATAATTTCCACCAATCGACTGAATGATAAACTCAAGACTGAGACATTTCTGCACTTCTGCGTATATATCCTCTGACGGTGCTATATTAATACTGATCTGACATCTCTGATAAAAGAATACTGCCAGAACTTCAGAAGACTGACCCATTCTGAATAATATAAGGTGAGCTGACTTGGTGAGATAATTAATACTTCTTTCCAATTGTGAAGTAAAGCTGATGAACCCATAGAAATCCATAGTGCTAAAATCCATACTATAATATAAAGTCCCGCATGGCATGAAGCTGTCCTTGATAAAGAATCTGTAGTAGAATTACCGATGCTGCATATATACTACTTCTCTGAGAAAACCGGAATACTGAAGATAAAAAAACCCCAATAATACTGAGTATAAATAAAGAAGACCGACAATCAAGGATTTCTGAATACTGGGCATTGCAATCCCTGAAAGACATAACCGAGAATATAAAAAACCATGGAGAATTCTGAATGATAACCAGACTATAGATGAAACATGTAGAAGATATCTGGGCCTTGCAAGATTGGCCAAGTGGATCGTTCATAAGGACCATGGCTATAACTCAGATACAGCGAGAAAACCCTGTACATCGGATCCATGAAAACATACAAGGCAGAAGAAGTCCGAGGAACGGCTAGAGTGCTATGCACTGAAGGGACTAGCCACGGACGGAACCAAGCCTAGGTAAGGCCATCGCGTAACACATCTCAGGCGTTAAGCATTAGGGTGCAGCGGAGCTAACGCTCTGCGAGGCTCGCACATGGCGAAGCTCATGCGACAAAGCCAGCGCGTAACACAACGCTAAATGCTAAGCACCAGGTGTAGCGAAGCCAACACCTAGTTAGGTCCATGGGTGACTAGAACACAACCCTCGCTTGGCGAGGCTAGCGGGGTTCGTGGTCTACCAAACATATAAAGACCGCCGGGAATTGGTGGCTCTGAGAACATGATCAAGAATCACAGTAACCGAAACGAGTCCCGAAGGCTGTCTCCATAACTCTGTCTAGCAGAAGCCCTGAATCCGGAATACTATTTCATACTGATGTTCCTCATGTAATGATACGGTCTGTCTGATTATATAAGTGATGACTATCCACTTGCTGTGCTGATTTCCCCGTGATGTATCCACATACACTAGAATAGGATGCGAGGCCGAAGAACCAACCAATATAAGACCAGGTGATGCGCTAGAGTCAAAGATACCAGAACATAATGATAGCGAATCACATCTGTCTTCTTGTTACCCTACCAGTCTATCCATGTCTTGAGTTGGTATAAGAATGAAAGGAACTGGAAATGGAAAGGATGGAAGAGATTCAAGAATCAAGAGAAGGACGATCAAGAGGGAATAGATAACTTTGTACTTACAGTTAGATTGTTGATTGAACTTTTTCCTGCACACAAAATATAAAATATTAGATCTGAGAATTAAAGGTGTGCAAGTGCTCAATTCGAATCCGCTGTAGCAAGGCTATGCGGGTCGTGATCCTCAGGGAGGGACTAGCGATGGAAGCGTTTGTAAGTTATCTCTAAAAATTATTTTCTTTAAGTTAACAAAAAGAATAGTTAAAGTTAAGTTAGGAAGAAGGCGGTAGATTATGAAGATGGAGGATTAGAGGCGGTATTTATAATGAGATGAGAAAGAAAGAATTTGGATATGGTGATTTAATCTACAAAAATAAAAGAAAGAAAAGAAAAGAAAAGAGCACTAACCTTAGTATGGTTGAGAAAATATGCGAAAACCTAACACTTTCTACCTTGTTTCGGAGGCGTTGAACGCATAAACTATAGGATCGATCTCAGTCCCCTGTTCGCATTATATCATCAGGCTTTGGCAAGTATGAAGTGATACGTACCTTGAGGAGGAGAACATCACCATGAAGTATCGTTGGCACCACCAAGACTTGTTATACTTGTGGTTCGAAAATCACTTGCATGCTCATCAAAGATCAATAGAAATAAAGTAGAAAAGAAAAAGAAAACAAAAAGAAAATTAAAGCAATACATAAAAATAAAATAAAAGTTACCTTTATTACTTGATACAATGGAAGAGAAGAGAAGCATACATCGGTGTCACCCTCAACATAGCCATCTCCCTCACTTACATAAAATAAAAATTACAAAAAGAAAAGAAAAGAAAACCTAAACTACAAGAAGAAACCCTAGATTTGGCCCTCTGGCTCACTGGACGCTCTGTACGTTGCACTGCATGGGGTATTTATAGGTGCAGAAGGCGATAGAGTCCCGGATAAACTCCTCCACGAAAACTGGTAGATGGATAAGGCAGGATTGCCGCGGAAACGCGGCTTGGGCCTCGTTTCCGCGGCCTGGTAGTGGCTGCTGGCCACGCGCTTTGGCGCGTGGCTTCTCCTGGTCCGTCCATTTGGTCGTTTCCTTCTGGAAGCTTGATCCTGACTCTTTATCTTGGGATTTCGAGATAACTTAGAAATCAAGTTACCTAGATCTCTAATATCCCAATATCTTTTATCCACGAATTTCCTTATCTTTGCACTCTCTTCTTTGGCTTTTATCCTCATCCTGCAAGTGTTTAGGGTTGGATAGAAGTCTATCCTTCCCTCTTCTTTAATATTTGCAACTTTAGCCCTTGTGTATTTGCATTTTTGACATTTGATATTTGCACTTTTGCTCTTGGGCTTCAAACATGGGCTTTTGGGATCTTTTTAGGCTTTAATTCTTTCTTTTTATTATTTCGAGGCCTGCACACAATAAATTACAAAATATTAATAAATGTGCAGAATTAAATGAATAAATATGAAAATGTGATGGTAAATGTTATGATAAAAATGCATTTTTCACTACCAATCAATTGTATAACCACGACTCATGCATTCCAGTTGCAAATTTCTTTTACCATAAATTTGCCGACTGGTTGTACCGAGGATGTGAGAGCCTAGGCTCTGATACCACCCTGTAACGCCCCGATCCCGCGGGTACGGAGACGTTACTGCGACGTATATACGCAGGTCGGAGATAACCTCACGTATATACGCTAAGCATCAGTACAGGCAAGAATCAGAGTACGGAAGCACAGTGGTAACACACAATCCAGCAATAATAATACCAGTACACAGTTATCACAACATGATATAATATCTGAAGAATATATGATCACTAAGAAGCACAAAAGCAGGAGGCACAATATGAAATACTGGAAAGTACTCACGAGTAGCAAGATGAGAATCTCGCGAGCCGATCAAGGAGAGGCTAGAAGAAGTAGAGTCCAGATAGGTAATTGCTAATCCACGCTCCTGCTGTGCCACTCTGATCAGGTACAGCAAGACCGTCACGGTCCAGACTCTAGGATCTGAACATGAGGATCCAGGGTTGTTAGTAACCCCAGCGAGTACATAGAATAAAGCCAGATGGCGTGCATAACAGGTACACGTGTACATGATCAAGTGATGTGGTCCAGGCATGCAGGTACAAGAAATGACAAGTAACATAAAGGAAATGACAGTAAATTCGAGATCAAGTAAATACATGTATATTAGTAAATCTGAATCGGAAAACATGCATGAAAACGGTATAGAGAGCATAGGTACACATAAGCATGCGACAAATAAAACATTAAACACGTGATAAATACACTAAACACGTGATAAATATAAGTATGAACAAAACTAGTTGTATAAGCTCAGATTTTGGACTCATGGGGTTGATACGTCGAGGGGATAATCCAAACAAGGAAACCCTCATCTATATACCACATATCCGATATCACCATCATCTGAGTTCATACAACTTGAGTTGCCCTCAGGGTAACAGAACTAGAGTGTGTCTGGAGTTATCATGGTATCACAGAGGTCATGTGTTATAAAACAGGGTGTCAATGCAGAGCATAATACTGTAATTGGAGAATATAAAGGTATTACATTTTAATTAATCCAATAATAATAGTCAGTACCGTTTGATATTTCAATCGCCTCCCTACCAGCGCCTCACATCACTGATAGTCCATACTAGAGTTCGCACTCTGTAGAACTTACTCGGGTCTGATATGTGAGTATCAGGACCCGAACAAAGGAGAGACCAAATATCACACGTTCCTAACATTATTATTGTTTGGTTGTTTTATGTTATTCATTTGATTCATATGCTTTTGTATGTGCTACCGGTACACATACATTCACTTATGAATAAGACGAGTTATTATTTGGAAACTGATAAATCTGATGGCTCATATTTATAGTGGGTCCCGTCTCTGCCCGGGACTGGCTCAGGAGTACAGGCTACTGCTTCCGGGGACTTATCATTACGCGCCCCACACGACACTTCAGATTCAGGCTACTACTTCCGGGGACTTATCATTACGCGTCCCACACGACACTTCAGAAATATCACCATTATAAATATGACATCATACCAGTTTCCATTAGTTTCCCCCCACCCCAGTGTAAGTTGAATATTTTTATTATATATATTGCCCAAAGATAATGTCCACAAGTGTATACAGTATAACCATGATTAACCAACTACTGGAATTAACAGGAGTATAATATCAGGAGTATAATATCAGGAGTCACCCTTTTTCAGGGGTTCAGGAGTACAGAAGTTTAGGAGTTCAGGAGATACAGGAGTACAGGAGATACAGGAGATACAGGAGTGCCAGATGTCTGGTCACATAATAATCATGAATATGCCAGGTAATACAGGTGCCAGGTGTCAGGTGTTATATATCAGGTGGCAATATAGCATGTCAAACACCGGTGTCATATATCACGTGTCAAATATAGCATGGCAAGTACCGATGTCAGGTATCATATGTCAAATATAGCATGACAAGTACTGATGTCAAATATGGCATGGTAAATATCTGTTCCAAATATGGCAAGTGTCAGTGTCAAACATAGCATGGCAAGTGTCGATGTCAAGCATGGCAAGTGTCGGTGTCATATAGCATGGCAAATACCGGTATCTTATATCAAATAATAAGTATAGCATAGCAAATACCGGTGTCACGTATCATATGTCAAATATAGCATATCGTGTAAAAGTTACAGTGACAATGACTAGGCATATAACGGTAATAGCAAAGCATATAACAATACAGAAAATATACTCGCATAATGATAAAATAAATGTATATTAAAAAGAAACTGTACTCGCCTCAATATCGGAACGCAATACCGAGTAATATCCGGGAAATTCACGAACACCACGATCAAGCCGACAATCCAAATAAATATATATAATAATATAATAATATATATATATATGAATATATTTTTGAGAGAATAATAAAGGAGACAGAGAGAAGAGTTTTAGAGAGAGAAAATCTAGAGAGAGAAAGGGGGTTTCTAGAGAGAGAAAGTGTAGAGAGAGAGAGATTTCTAGAGAGAGAAGGTAGAGAGAGAAAGAGAGATTTCTAGAGAGAGAAGATTTAGAGAGAGAAAGTGGGATTTTTAGAGAGAGAAGTATAGAGAGAAAGTCTAGAGAGTCTAGAGAGTGATTTTAGAGAGAGAAAGTAGAGAGAGAAAGTCAAGAGAGAGTGATCTTAGAGAGAGAGTGAGAATAGGAGAGGGAGATAGTAGAGAGAGGGAAAGAAGAACCAGGATAGAGAGAGAGATGAGAGGGGGGAGAGAGAGTGAGAGAGAGAGAAAGAGAGATGAAGAGAGAGAGAGAGAGAGGACAGGAGTGGGGGGCAGCACAGAGAGAGAGAGAGAGAGGACAGGAGTGGGGGGCTGCTGCCCCCCCAACTACCCACGGCCAGGCCAGGAGGCCTGGCCGTGGCCCTGCCAGAGACGGCGCCAGCGGCCCTCCGGTGGCCGCGCCGGCCACCCTAAAGAGAAGAGAGGAGGACAGGGGGCAGCAGCCCCCCCTCTCACGCCAGCCCAGGCCGGCGGCATGGGCTGGCTCTGCCGCCCCCTGGCTGCGGCCAGGGAGGCACAGAGCACTGCGCCGGCCGCCGTGGCCGGCGCAGGTTGGGGTGGCCGCCGGCCACCCCAAAAAGGGAGGGGAGAGAGGGAGAGGGAGAGGGAGAGAGAGAGAGACAAGGAAGAGGGGGGAATCTGAGAGAGAGAAGGGAGAGAGGGAACGACCCCCCTCTCCGGCCAGTGGCCGCCGGCGCGCCAACAGAGAGGGGCAGAAAGAGAGAGGGGGGAGAAAATGGAGAAGGGAGGGGGCTGTCGCCCCCTCCACGCACGCGCACAGGGTGCCAGGCCCCCTGGCCGCGCCCAGGCCGCCGGCGTCGCGCCGACGGCGGTCAGCCCCCACCGGGGCGCCGGAGGGAGGAGGGGGTCGTCGGGCTAAGGGAAAAGAAGAAGAAGAAGAAAGAAAAAGAAAAGGAAGAAGAAAAAGAAAGGAAAAGAAAAAGAAAAGAAAAAATGAATTGATTGAAAAGAAGGGGGGCTAATATATTTAAAAGGAAATTTTGATGTGATGGGACATGGGTGACAGGTGATGTGATTGGGGGAGTGGCTGTCAGAGTTGACTTTGGGAGGGGAAGAAAATGAAGAGTGAAGGGAAAGTAATATTATTTAAATAGGGTAAAAATTTGACTGTTTTAGAATCGCTCCGAAAATTCTCAAAAATAGAAAATAATATTTTAAGATGCTCGGTGAAATCGGATTCAAGAAATTTAATGTAGATTTCAAATTAAAAATTCTAAAATCTTCTGGCGGTACCGGTCGACACCAAACCGGTGAATTTTCGATAAATTCTGAAAAATCTCAAAAAATGAGTTTAGATAGAAAATGAAATTTTAAGAAGTAATGTGAAAGCTGTTTTTGAAAATTTAATCTTATTTAAAAATTAAAAATCCGGCAATCAGTCAGCGATGCCGACCGACACCGGTTTTGGAGATTTTGCAAATAATTCTGAAAAATTTCAAAAAATCATGAAAAATCTAAAATATTAGAAAACGATATTTAAAATTGAAATCGGTCAAATCGGATTATCAAAAATGCCAATTCGAGTAATGCACTAGGTTCGGGCCCCCGGTTCAGACTAGGGCTGACTCCGTGTCTACGAATCATCCAATACAAAACAATCACACCAATAATCATAAATAAATACAATACAAGACAAATCAAAGAAATATGTTAGAAAAATCAGAATACGTATCTACGTACGTATTCCAGGAACGGGGTGTTACATATGGCCAGCTACACTCCCACCTACAACGACATCTGAATCCTTCAAAGTTCGCTCCATGTGAATCAGCCACAGAGGCCCTGTAACCATCCAATCTTAGTAATCTGGAAAACTGCAGCTCCACTCAAGATTCACATCATGTCGTGACTAGTGATGCTTGATAGGCTGCCTACGTCAGCAATCTACAGAAGCCGACATCACTCTATCCTTTCCTTGTGCTCTTTGTGCATTACATTAGCCACCTCAAACTTGCTTGCCCGATGCCTCGAAGGTCTGAGCCAGCATTCGAGCTTCCTTCAGCATTTCCTCCTAGCCAACCTTCCTTTCATGTTATGCTGGAGGACAATGCACATTCCCTAGGTGGCATCAATGATGAGACATCACTACTTTAGCCACTACCGTTGGGACTATGGGCAGAGCATAACTCCCGAGTCTTATCATATATAAAAGCCATAGCCCAGACTCAACTACTAGAAAGCATTATAAATGTGCACTTGTGATTGCCTCATCACCTATATGGGTGTCAAGTGGTCCAGGCCGAGCCTGCAACCCGCATGGGCACGGCCCGGCCTGGTTGGTACCCAGGCCAGACCCGGTCTGGGCCCTGCTTCCCCTGGGCCAGACCCGGATCTGGTAAAGGCGCCCCACAGCCCGGGCGGGCTGTGCCAAGCCCGGGCACGGGCTCGGCGGGGACGTGTCAGGCCGGGCACGGGTTTGGCACGGCTCGCTCAGGCCGGCCTCCCCAACGGCTGGCCGTTGGGGCTGGATTTATGCGGCCAGCTCGGCCGGGCCCGCAAATCCAACAAGCCATTGGAGGGGGTTATCTGCAATTTTTTTTTGGTAAAACCCCAACAGCTACCCCAACAGGCAGAATTGGGTTATTTTGATTATTTTTTTGTAAGAAAAAATTGCAAAAAAATATTCCTCTTTCCCTCTATAAATACTTCATCTTCCCCACTCCATTTCATCACAACAAAATCTCTAAAACCTTCAAAAAAACTCTAAAATTCTCAAGCTCTCTTTCTTAAGCTCTCAAGTTCTCATGTTCTATAAGCTCGCTCTATCTCTTTATAAGCTCTACAAGATCTCGAGTTGTCAAGCTCTCTCTCTCTCTCTCAAGCTCTACAAGCTCTCTCTACAAGCTCTATAAGCTCTCAAGTTCTCAAACTCTATTAGCTCTCTTTCTCTCTACAAGCTCTTAAGTTCTCAAGCTCTACAAGCTCTCTCGATAATCTGATAATTATATTTTTGTAAAATTAGAAACTAGCAAATAAAATGAATGCCAATTCTTCATTAACAGGTCTAGTCAAGCTTCTGATTCTAGATATCATCGTAGTTTAAATTTAAGTAATGAACATTAGAAAGCTCTAAATTTGTCATTGTGCGACACTTCACAAATTTTATTCACACAATACATGGATTTTAATGCTTCTTCTGAACCTAGCACTACTCATATACCTATTATTTCCTCCGAGGTGTCAACTACCTCTACAAATCTTAAATCTAGAGTTTGAAAATATTTTGATAAAGTAACTGTTGATGGAGTTAGGAGGGCTCAATGCAAGTTGTGTCCAAATATTTCATATACTTTTCTCAAAAATATGAGAACTGGCCCATTAAGAAAACATATTAAGAGTAAACACTCCGAACACCAACCACGACAAAGTCAATTAGCACTTTAGGTGGCACACTAGGCACTTTTACTTATAATCGTGATATAGGTAAAACTAATTTAGCTAAATACCTTAGTCGGTCTGATTCACCTAAAGAAGAATGTAAAAAAGAGTGTAACCTATCTTTGTACCCCTGTTTTCTTTGTTATCCTCCAAGGTAAGGCTTCCTCTCATTCCTAAGGCAATGGACTTTCACGAGTTCAGGCCGATTAGCTTATGCAATATGAGTTATAAGATCATTTCTAAGTTGTTGGCGATCAAACTGGGAACTATCTTGGCAAAGCTTATTTCTCGACTGCAAGGGGCTTTTGTGACACACAGGAACATTATTGAAAACACTGCTCTAACCCAGAAACTTATACATGACATTGATGGAGGGATGCATGGCGTCAACTTGTTCATAAAGCTAGACATGGAGAAGGCTTATGATAAACTCAGTTGGGACTCTATGTTTATTGTTCTCAAAAAATTTGACTTCTCTGTGTTTGGGTCTGATAAAGCCTGTGTGACTGGCAATTCCTTCACCTCCTAGTGAATGGATCTTCTACTGAGTTTATAAGGAGCTCAAGGGGACTCGGGGAAGGAGACCCTATCTCCCCAGCTTCATTCATTCTGGCAAAGGAGGTCTTGAGCTAAGGCATCACTGAGCTTCACTCCAAGGAACAGGTTATAATTTTTGGTTCTTAGGAGGTGCTCGCCTGTTACACATCTCTTTTTTGCAGATGACACAGTGATCTTCACCATGGCAGTAAGAACTCTCTCAAGAACCTAATGCACTTCTTTAAGGCGTATGAAACAGGGTCAGGTCAGAAAAGGGAAATGCAACTTCTTTACCTCCCAAAAGACTCCATCCCTCAGACTCCAAATTATTTAGTGGTAGATCAGTTTCTCTAGAGGCACCCTTCCCTTCACCTACCTGGGCCGCAAGATTGACAAGGGAGAAACTAAGCAGTGCTACTTTGAAGACCTAGTTGCGAAGTTCCAGAAGAAAGGTTAATTTTGAAACTTTTTATTACATTGAATAAGGCTTTTGAGGTTGAGGCCTTTTAGAAAGAAAAAAAAGGATATTAAAATTTTGAAACAACTTTGAAGCCCCCAATATGTTACAAGGTAGAGTATATGACCATGCCTACGAGCGAATTGAATACATATTTGGTGGGAGAGAAACTGCAACTGCACCTTCCAGCATCTGCACCACCTTCTTCATGGAAGGCCTCAACCAAGGCTCATCCTGAATGCAAGTAATACCAACCATCACAAATCTCTCCAGCCTCATCCCGTCCCTCTTAGCCTCCTCATCGTCCTCCACCAACAAGTCCAGCCTACCGTTCCTATAGCATTCCTTTGTCCAATCAATCACCGTCACCCTTTTTGCACTCTCCACCCCCACTCAAAGTTCCTCCGGCAACAGATAATCTCCAACAACATCACTCCGAAGCTGTACACATCCACCTTTGTTGTTACCGCGACATTCTTGAACCACTCAGGTGCAAAATAACCTATAGTGCCCCTAATGCCCGTGCTCGTTCGGGTTTGTTCAAACCTTAACAACTTCGCTAGCCCGAAGTCCGAGATCCTGGCCTCCATATTATCGTCCAGAAGTATGTTCTGAGGCTTTATGTCGCAATGTGTGATCTGTGTCCTGCACTCTTCGTGCAAGTATGCGAGGCCCCCAGCAATTCCAAGTGCGATTTTTACTCGTTGATTCCAGTCAGGCCGATCATTACCAAATAGGAATTTGTTCAAGGAACCTTTGCTCATGAACTCAAAGACCATCAGGCGGTGTGCTCCCTCTTTGCAGAATCCGAGCAGTCGGACTAGATTCTTGTGATGAGTCTGGCCGATGGTTGCTACCTCATTTATGAAATCTCTCTCGGCTTCTTCCAGTAGGCTCTCTTCTAGTTTCTTCACGGCAATGAGAGTTCTAGGCTGTGATAGCAAGATTCCCTTGTAAACTGTACCGAAAGCGCCTTTGCCCACCTCTTCGCTGAATCCTGCGGTTGCTTCTTCGAGCTCTTTGTAGGTGAATGAGCACAGTGCTGGTCCTGAAATGCTGCTAGAGTTTGAAGGCAGCAGTTGCCGACTTCGTCCATAAACAAAATAACAAGCACCAATCAGAACAAGATTCAGAAGTACAGACCCGCCAAGAATCAATGATAAAACAAAGACCCAAGTTTTCCAATCTGTTTTCCCTTCAAGTGAATCTGGTGGTCCAACGGACATGGAGTTATTCGCCGTGGAATATTTGATGAAAGCTATTCTGTTGAAATCAGTTCGAGTCTTCCCATTTGAAAGTGGAAACTTCTTCTTCCAACAGGTCCCGCTGTCCCTCTTGTATATTGCAACCAAACAGAAACAATCTTTTAAGCAGTTATCGCTGCATTCAGTTTCATTCATGGGGCTGAACTGCTCAGCGTCGTTTAATGGCCAATCTACATTGCTCAACTGTTGGAAAGTGAACGATGTTTCAGCACCAGGTTCGCAGCTTTGTGCAGCGAAATCGGGCTTGCAACCTTTGTACATTCTGGCGGGATCTATGGGAGAATAGTGAGAAGGGCAAATGCAGGTGGATCTCCCATCTGCATCTGGTACGCAGTAGCTATTAAAACCGCAAGAGCCACTGCCAGTTTCAAAATTTTGGCTGCATATGTCTTTAGCTATGCTGTTTTGCACCGTCCAGCTTCCAGTGCTTAACTTGCCGCTCTTTGGAAATGAGTACTGCCTGAAAATACGGTTTTAAGGTTCATATTAAGATTAGTAACGAAGAAAGGAGGCGAAATTTCAGACCAAATTTTTCTAGAAACTTTAAAAGATCATCGAAAAATGTAGTCATCTACATTAAAAATGCAACAAGAATTGTAAACACTATCAGAGACATGAAGGAGAGATGAAAGATCACAAAGTAGAACAGGGAGTGCTATGTTAAACCTGGTTGGACTTGACAAGTGTTCGGGGCTTGGTTGTAAATTTGGAGAAATCGGATTGACTTGTATTGAAATCTAAATCGAAATTGAATTCAGATTGGTAGAATTTAGTTCTAACTTGAGCCTTTCTTAGCAAACGTTTTTGCATAGTTATTTATACATGTTTACATGTTATATATATCACATCTATCCAGAACTTAGATGTTGCATATCATGCTCGACTCCCAATAACATTCAGCTCAAATCCTATCAATAATACCCGATTAACTCTGAATTCATGATTATTTCTTTAGAATTAACATTGGCAGTCTGTTTATTGTTTCATTTGAAAAAGTTTTCTTTCATTGCATAAGTTAGCCCCCATTAATGCAAAGCAATGTTCATAAACTGCTGATAATTTTTTTGGTATTCTATTTATTGTTTCATTTGAAAAAGTTTTCTTTTATTGCATGATTTTGCGTCATTAACGCAGTGTTCATGAATTGCTGGTAATTTTTCCAGATTTGGTGACTTTAGACTTTTAGAGGTTCAATTTGACCTAAAGTTGGTTGACTGAGTATGTACAAATGATCATAAAAAAAACATAAAATATGCATATACACATACATCAACATTTACATAGACACACATGAATCTTTCTGGCCATTCATGTACCCTTCTCTTTATTAGGTTAAAATCTCCGTCCTAAAAGAAAACCCCTCTTGATAACTAGCTGATAAACATGTCATTAATTAGATCAATAAAAATCAGATCAATTATCACTTCCAATAAAGCATGTTCCCCTCAAGCTGAACAAGACACCTTGATCACAGAGGCTTTATTAATTAAATATGGTGACTAATTTGATCTAAATCAACCATCAATGCTAACAATTGCAGAGGATTCAGAAAACAAACCTGAAAACACCATCAGGGTCCAGAGTAGCCCTCAGATAATTATCTCCAGTAATTGCAGGTGCGGGGAATACAGACACCATGCTACCGTTGGGAAAAGAGAGGTAAAGACTCCCAGTAGTCCCATTGAACACAAGATGATTCATCCCAGCCGCAGGGGTCATAGTAGACCAGTACGCCCTATATTTGAATGTAGTAGGATAAGCTACAGGATTAAGCACAAGGTTGCCATCATCCTGTAGAGTCAGCACAAACCGCCCACGCGAGTAATCATCATCCATGAGTTTCGCAAAGATTGTGGTTCCTTGATTCACTACTTGCCCAGGTAAAATTGTATCAGTTGGATTGTCGAAGCTCTGCCAAATGGTTCCAGTATCTGCACTTGACAGTATAAAGTTGCCCGTATCGAGCATAGAGGCAGAGGTAGCACTGCCGACGTTCGCATTCCATATTTCTTGGCCTGTGGACTCTTTGAGAGAAACTGGCCATCGGGGTCAGCTCGGCTTTGGACTGGTTCGTGACAGGGTTGTCTCCATTTGCAGTCCAGACGACGGTCCTGTCAGAAATTTTGTTGAACCAGACAGCCAGGAGGAAGAGGGAAGTGTTTGTCTCGAGCGGGAGGAATCCGAAGGCAAAGTCACCGGATGGGGAGGGCTTTGGCGGGGTGAGGGAGTGAAGATTGTGTTGAGGCTTATGTTGGTGTAGGTTTGAGCTGAGAGATGGTTTGGTAGTAGGAGGAAGAAGAGGAAGAAGAAGAGGAGGGGAGGGGAGATATGGGGAGAAAGCCATTCGTCTGAGAAACTATGAAACTATTGCTTTGTTGAGGAGATCCTTATAATTATAATTCATTGACTGAAGCGGTTTTACTACATGGGGGCATGGAGATATAATTTGACCTCTTCTTTCTTCCCTCTCCTCATTTATGAAAAACTCTCTCCTTTTATTCTTTCTTCTTTCTTCCTTTACATTTTTCTTCTTTTTACCTTCGTGTGTGCGTGCGCGCGTGTGCATGGGGGCAGTGGAAATATAATTTGAATGTCAGCCTTTCTATTATTCACTGCAATCCTTTATTACGAGAGCCAAACCTCACGAGCACGAAAATTCTTTAATTATCTGCTGTAATAATGCAGTGAATTACATGCGAGAATGATAAGAAAGACTTAAACGAGTAAGATTATTTAATTTACCCATAGCCTTGGATTGTGTATTAACAATGCATATTAAGCTAGCTTCATACTCGACAGTGTTCACCACAAGAACACCTTTCTGATAGCATGTAAATTGCATAAACTCTTGTCTAAATAATAATAATAGAAAAACTTGAAAGTTGGTGGAGAGATTTACATGTGAAAAAAGATAACTAATTTGATGTTGCTGCTTGTAACCAGCTTAAGCCATTGTCCAAAATTTATATTAAGCTAAGTCTATATAATAATCAGTCAAGCTTGCTTCAAATGAATGCAGATCTCCTCTAAATTTTTATATGATTATACCGTGGACGACAGGAGACGATTCTTCGCCTCATTCAATGTTTTCTTCTCTAGGAATTTTCTACAGAGAAAAGTAGTTTTGATTTCCTCAGGTGTCACATCATTTGAAAGAACCAGGCTCCTCACAAATAAAAAAGAGATCTGACGACCAAGTCAGATTTAGCTGTTCCCCACGATCTTAAGATTTCCTCCTATTGTGTTGGTCTAATTTCACAATGGTTGGACTTGGACGCTCCAACCTTATTAAAGTCTAGAAGAATTGGCAAAGCTCCCTATATCGTTTTTAGATTTTGGGTAGCTCCTAGAGCAAATGTTTTAGGGCTTTGGTCAAAAAAAAAAAAATTCATAACTTTCATATAAAAAAAAAGTATCTTCAATGCAAAAGCAAAACAATTCTTTCAAGGAAATTGCTTCCAAAGAACTAATTTTACATCAAACGGGAGTAGATGGCCCTCAATTGCGAAAACATCCTCTGAGAACAAGAGGAGTTAAGACAGCTCAACCAGCAACTCAAGGTCCAAGTTGTAATCCTCCAGAATATTCCAGCACAAACTGGGGGCGGCTCAAGAACACAACATCTACCAATCTCCTTGCCCACGACGAGTTGATTCAGAAGTGGATGTTTGGTGGGAAAATCGAAGATCGAAGTGTAAATTCTTTATTTGATGGTAAAGAAAATTACAGCGGATCAATAATACTTTTACAAGAGAGGAGATATTTAAGCTCAAATCTCCCCTTTATTTAATGTCGGGTTCTTAATGTAGCGATGGAAAGTGAATATTGACTAGGTGAACGTCAAGACTTCTTGGGAATCTTCTCTTTGGATGGTGAACGAAGTAACACAACTTCTGTCCAACAAGAATCTCAAAGACACTTTAGTAAGAACAAACTCTTACGCAGTAAGTTGTTAGAAGAGTTGAACTCTCTCTTTCTTTTAGCTAGAGATCTTGATCTTTCTACGGCTTACAACCGAAGTTCTTCTGACCGGATTTTTCCCGACCCTCTTCCATAACAAACTGGGCTATTTATAGAGGTTTCAGGGGGTAAAAGTGTCCCGTAAAATACTCCTTAATGGGGGTTAACTCTCTCATTACGTGGGCAGTAATTGACCCAGTAATGAGGGCAGTTATAACCGAGATGCAGGGCTCCTCTGTAGTTGAAATGCGGGCTTCGAGCCTCGCGTTTAACCATTGAGGTAACGCTTGAACTTTTCCTTTAGTTGAAATGTGAGCTTCAAGTTCTGCATCAAGTTTTGTGTGAGACGCTGGCTCTGGGCTCTAGGTCTTGGTCGTTGTGGTAAAGTAGAGACGCGAGTTTCGACCCTCGCGTCTTGGTACTGTAGTGATGCTACTGCAGTAAGGCTGAGACGTGGGTTTCGACCCTTACATCTTGGTGCTGTGGTAGTGGCTATGATTAGCCCTGTGTCTGGAGTTTGGACTCTGCTTTTTGATGACTTGTCTTCAGTGATTTTTAGATAACTTACAGAACCTCCTCCAAAGTTTTTGATATTCCGCGGTTGACTGAGACGGATTTCGAAATACTTTGAACTCTAGTTGAATTCATACTTCTTATGAGTGGACTGACAATCATTTGAGATGCTCTGAGCTTGATCCTGTCTGGAATGTGATCTTCGTGAGTGTACTGTAAAACTCTTTGAAGGTACCAGAGATGATCGCGGTGAGTGTCAAGATACGCGGTCCAGACCTCCTCAGTGCTCTAAGCTGGTTATTGTGTACTGTTGAATTAGGGGTAAACAGTCGTCTGCTTATGCCAGTTGAACTGATTGCAAAAGTAAAGACTGGATGCAAATCTTGTAGACGCAGTGATCATGTGGCTTTAAAGACGCAGTCCTCACTCGGAGTGGGGACGCATCTATTAATTCGCTTTAAAAAACGTGGCCTCTGGAGGGACGCGATCTTTGAAGTGAAGACGCAGCTCTCAAGTTTTGTGAATGAGTGTGAGCTCAAGACGCAATCCCTGAATAGTCATGGAAGGTGGATCCCATCTCGCTGAAGAGACGCGGTTGTGGATTCCTCGGTAGGAATGAAAGGAACACAACCCTCGAGTTTTATGAAAGGACGCGGACTTGTGGACGTGACCTCTGAGTCTGCGCCTGACGCAGCCTCCTAAGCGTCACATGCAGCCCATCTTAAAGATCTTGTTGGATTTTTAAATGCCAAGTCGACGTTGACAATTGGGGACTTGGTCTTTCGATGTTTCCCAAAGTGGTAATTCATTCACGCGTCAGCTCCTCATTGAACTTTGATGTCTGTGCGGGAATTAAGGCTGATGGCTTTGATTTTTATGTCATTAAGTGTAAGCCTTATGGCTTGCCTATAAGTAGGCATCATCCCCTTAACAGCCCATTATCTAGATTGTTTCCCTTTAAGAGTATGCGCTCTGAGGGCCTTCGTTTTGATTTGTCCTTCTTCCCTTCAAGGGGATATGTTCCAATAAACAGTAAGAACTCAAAGCTTCCATACTTTCCTTTAATCTTTTTCAAAGATTATCATTGTCAAGTGATTTCAAGATCAAAAAGAATCACCTTAAGTGCTTTTACCGCAGCGCCTTGATGCATAAAGTTCAACTTCTAGAGAATTCTTCTCTGAGTAGGAACCAGTTGTCAACATGAAACTCAGTCCCATCGAGTTTCTGTTTTCCTGTCCATTGAAGAAATTCGATCTCTTGAACTTCTCTCGGAGTCTGATTGATGTGCCCGTGTTTGAAAGTCGCGTCTTTCAGGCTTCTTGCTGAAGAGATCTGGCTGATTTTCAATTCTAAGTTACAAGTACTTTGACGTTAGTGTGAAAAACTCTGTACTTAAATCTTAAAATGCGAGTTTTGTACATAAAGTCGCGTTTGAGGTTCTTAACTTAAGAGGATTTTAAACTCTTTCGAGACCTTTTGGACATAGATGTGGCAACCTCTGTTTCTCAAACGCGGGTGTGGTGAACTCTATGCCTGGGTTACCTCGCGTCTTTTATCTTGGACGCAAGTCTGATACCAAACTGCGTTCAGATCTGCACTGGCCAACTCCGCATCTGAAGTTCACAACTTCAATCTCGTCTGCTCTTCAGCCTTTCTGTTTCTACCTCAACAGAATTTTAACTTTTCGATTTTTACTTCTTGCAGGTTCTGGGAGCCTCAGTCAGTCTTTTGCGTCTTCGTTGGGCTCTTGGGAGAATATTTTGACCAGTGAGCTTGTTCGATTGGTGAGCACTCGGGGAATCAGAATCCTGTTCATGGGCGAGGAAGTTCGCGCGGTTGATGCCATCTGTCAAGGCCTTATTTGACATGACGGACCGACAATGCCCCGGGTTTGTCATAGTCACAATGGGTATGGTGGTGGGTATGGTCCTCTTGCAGGTCACAAAAAGAAGACGTCACCTGTAAGGTCTCGGATCCTCCCTTCACCAATCTTACTGCCAGAAGTGACATCGAGAAAAAACTCATGCTCATTAGATGACTTTCTAGTGGTGGAGATGTTCATCAACGAAGGATTACGGCCCACACCAGTTGATCGGGTGAAATCAGAATATTTTTCTGCACTTCGACCTCGAGAAATACCATTTTTCTTGGTTAGCGATGAGCTTCTTCAATATTTACATTATGCATCATTATGTAATCAGCACTCGATCGTCTCAATACTGGTCAAATGCGACATGATTCAGTGGAAGAAGAGAAGAATCTTTCTTCGACACTCTTCCAAACATCTTGTATTTGGAGCAGTGTAGATGTTTTGAGGAGTGAGTGCAACCTTTCGCTGAGAGAGAGGGACTCCTTTGTACTCCTTTATTGTAACACACAATTTTATTGTATAAGAGAGCGCCTTGAATCACTTTCATATGTTTGAATATTAATAAAAGTGACACTTTTTCTTGTCTTCTTATATGTCTTGAATTTTTTTTTTTAATGAAAATCAGACACATAGAAGTAGGGACTCTTGACTTGCTAAAATGCGATAATTAATTTAACAAGTCAAAGTTTGAAAAAATTCCATTTCAGGAATTTAAGATTATTGTCGGAGGTGTAATATTAACTTGATAGGAATGTGGGTCAGAGGTGTGATAATAACTTGACTCAACGAGAATTTCAGTTTCATTTAAAAAGACTGAAAACATCACTGTCATAGGTGTAATGTTAAACTTGACAGTGAAGATAATGCTAGAGGTATAATTTTGAACTTGACATCGGTCATCTCAATTTTGATAGAAAAATTCGAGAGAAAGTCATTGTCATAGGTGTATTGTTGAACTTAGTAATAAACTGGACGCTAGAGGTGTGTGTTAACTTAGCATCGCTCATCTCAGCTTCGATATGGAAATCTGAGGGAAAGTGATTATCAGAGGTTTAATATTAAACTTGGCAGCAACTTAATCATTATTAGAGGTATAGTGTTAACCTTAATAGTAATTTTTCAGAGGTGTGATATTAACCTGACAGTAGTTGATTTGCGATATGACCAATTTTGAGGACTTGTCATTCTATTGATGAGAATTAACAAGTGAAGTTTGAAATGTCAAAGGTGTAATGTTAATTTGACAGTGGTTGATTTGCGATATGAGCAATTTTGAGGACTTTTCATTCTATTGATGAGAATTTGAAGTTTAAAATATCAAAGGTTTAATTTTAACTTGACAAGGATTTAAAGACTTGTGACTCCATGTAGAGGAGAGACAAGTGAAGTTTGCACTCGTTGGAGAGTATTGAAATTTTTTATTGTCAGAGGTATAATGTTAACATAGCAATGATTGCATTTGTGGACCTACCCTTATATGGAAGAGATTGATAGGGGATTTTAGGTGGAGAGTAAAATGAACTGTCAGATTTAATATTAACGTGACAATCGTTGATTTCCTGAGACATGGGAGATTTACCGTTAGAGGTGTAGTATTAAACTTAACAGCGATGATTTCTAATGAGTTTTGTTGTCAGAGGTTTATTATTAACTTGACTGAATCCACTGGGGATTGAAAAATTTGATTTGTCAGAGGTTTAATATTAACTTGACAAATTCCAGTTCATTTCCTTAGAAAGATGAACACAGGTATTTTTGTGGCCCTACCATTCTGTAGGTGAGAATTGTAGACTATCAAAAAATTACTACTGTAACGCCCCGATCCCGCAGGTACGGGGACGTTATGACGACGTACATACACAGGGCGAAAAACCCTCACGTACGTACGCTAAGCCTCAGTACAATAAATAACCTCCATCAATACCTGAGTTCCAGCATGAAATAAGTATAAGAATACCTGCAGAAAGAGGTGAGTGATCATAACAGATAGGAAAACTGGGAGGAATATGATAACAGAAATAAACACAACAATACCTATGAATGATCTCGATGAAGAGTCTCCTATGTGATCCAAGGCACTATCTGATGATATGGTAACTCAGATCTCCAACCTGGGCATGCAAACCCAGGGTCGTCGAAAGCGACCTAGTGAGTGGTAAAATGAAGGAGGCAATAATATGTACTATAATAATACAAGCACAATAATAATAGATAAGGCATGCTGTTGTAATAGTGATACCATGTCCTAAGCATATAATAAGCATATAAGTAGCAGCAGAAGTATTTAAACATGAAAGATACAAGCATGTTATCTTTTAATACCATCACTACCTAGCCACTTATCATCAGGTCAGGTCTATGGTCGTATCCAATTTATATCCTACATAATGTTGTCTAGTGATGACGTAATAGAAATGAACATGCAGGTGGGCATAAGCCATATGAATATGCAGGTGGGCAGATGCAATATAACCACAATACTGCGTTGCATATATTCTGTCTCCTGTATTCCGTGCATTACAACAGCATGCCTTATCTATTATTATTGTGCTTGTATTATTATGGTACATATTATTGCCTCCTTCATTTTACCACTCACTAGGTCGCTTTCTGATGACCCTGAGTTTGCATGCCCAGGTTGGAGATCTGAGTTACCATATCATCAGATAGTGCCTTGGATCACATAGGAGACTCTTCATCGAGATCATTCATAGGTATTGTTGTGTTTTATTTCTGTTATCATATTCCTCCCAGTTTTCCTATCTGTTATGATCACTCACCTCTTTCTGCAGGTATTCTTGTACTTATTTCATGCTGGAACTCAGGTATTGATGGAGGTTATTTATTGTTCTGAGGCTTAGCGTACGTACGTGAGGTTTTCCCCCCTGCGTATGTATGTCGCCATAACGTCCCCGTACCTGCGGGATCGGGGCGTTACAACTACGGACAAAGCCTCAGACGCGAATCTCCCAGATGCAGACCCCGAATTCCAGCCTCTGACGCGGAGGTCGCGTTCCAATGCCAAATGCGGACCCCGCGTTCCAGCCTCTGATGCGGAAGTCACCAGACGCAGACCTCGTGTTCCAATGTTAGACGCGGAGGTCGCGTTCCAATGTCAAACGCGGACCCCGCGTTCCAGCCTCTGACGAGGAGGTCGCCAGACGCGAACCTCGCATCCTTTGTCAGATGCGGAGGTCGCATTTCAATCTTAGACGCGGAGGCCGCCAGACGCGGACCTCGCATCCTTTGTCAGACGCGGAGGTTGCGTTTTCAACTCAAACGCGAGCCTGAGCAGCTCCGCGTTTTGACACAGACGCGAGCCTGTGAGCTCCACGTCTCAACATCAAAGTAAAGACCGCGTCCAGCGCGAGACCCGCATTTCTGCTATAACTGACAGCCACAAACTTGGTCAGTTACACCCCATTTTCTCTCCACATAATGGGGAATAACTTCCCAATATAGAGAGATTTAAGGAGTTAGTTACACTCCTCCCATTATGGAGAGATTTAAGGAGTTGGTTACACCCCAATTTCTCTATAAATAGTTATGAATAGCTAGAGAAAGGGGAGCTCTGAAGGGGTTGGAAGGAGACAACTCTAAAAAAGGAAGAGGCTCAAGGGGAGGGGACCTCTTCTAAAAGGGCTGAGGAGGAGAGTCCCCATGGAGGAATCCAAGAAGCCATGGGCAGAGGAGGAAAGCTACCTCAGCAGAGTTCGACCTCGAAACTCTTGAAGCCTAGAAAGAGTTCAACTCTTTCTGTTAACTTGTTGAGTTCAAGTTCTTTAAATCTCTTTGAGATTTCATTACTGATAAGAGCTGTACTACTCCACCAGTTGATCTAAAGAGAGGATCCACAAGAGAAATTTGACGTTCGGCGGTCACGGAGAACAAGATTCACTCTCCATCGCCACACGAAGAACCCAGCTTTAAATAAAGAGGAGAATCAACCCTGAGATTCTCTCTCTTTTGTAACCGGATTGTATCCGTTGTAATCTTCTATTCAATCAAAGAATTTTGCAATTGTAATTTTCCGACGCGTACAAGAGATGGCGACTCCGCTGGGGAATCTTTGTCGTTCTCAACAAACGAGAAAGTAGTGGCGCAAGCTGACGTCGGATGCTTGGATCTACAGAATCGCTTATGATCGAATTCGACCAAGAGAAGTTGAACTCCCCCAAGCTTCGGGAGTCTCCCGTGGAGACAACGTGGTCAGCCCCAACGTCTCTTCAGAGACCCGCGCCATGACTCACGGTCAATATGGCAATGGAGACCAATCTTTCGCCATCCTTCTATCAAGGCACTGCTAGTTTGAACGCTAGGGTTCCCAACAACCTCTGCGACTCAATTGGAATGCCGAGAGACGGCAAAGGCGTCGCGTTCGTCGTCAGCAGACAGAAGTGGCTGCAACAGCACATGTAGCGCACGTCAATGTCTCCCACGAGACCCGCGAGGCCAATGAAGATGAAGGCACGTCTCGCCGTACCTCTCCTCTCCAGATTCCTCAGCTCTAGGTTACTGGGGGTCCCCACAACCCGCGAACCGTAACCGGAATGTTGAACGTCAACAAAAGCACCACACACGTCAACAACAGATGGAAAAAGCTGAAAAAGCCATCTGTTTAGCAGATACAGAACGCGGGGCTTAGGCCTACGTTTCTTCTGAGCAGCACGAGACTCGCATCTCAGATTCTTAACGCGAGGCCTGCATCTCTGTATCAGAACGCGAAGCCCGCGTTTCTCAGCAAGAATGTGAGGCCCGCGTTTCTGTATCAAAACGCGAAGCTCATGAGGCCCCCGTCTCTATATCAAAATGCGGAGCTCATGAAGCCCGCGTTTCTATAACTGAACACGAAGCCCGCGTTTCTATATTAGAACGTGAGGCTCGTGTTTCACCTCACAGACGCGATGTTCAGCAATGCGAGATCTGCGTCTCCTCTCAAAAATGTGAGTCTCGCATCTTTGTGCCAAACGCGAGACTCGCGTCTCTTCTGCAGAGAAGGAGCCTGCCAGCTTTGTTACCTTGGTTCATGAAGCTTCCTGCCGGCTTTATCGAGAAATGGGTTGACCTCGAGAAGCTCTTCCCTGATCAAGTTCAACACCACACCTCTGATTAAATAAGTACTTAAAGGAACGCCAACCTCCCTATAAGTTACCCGCGGAGTTTATACTTCTTTAATCTCAGCAGGATTTTAGAAGTTACCTGTGGAACAACAATCCGATGCCTTCCACAGCTAAAGATAGAGGAAAAAGTTGGCTTTTAAGCCCACAAAAAAAATCCTTGACAACTCATCATGCTGAGAGGAATAGCATGGCTAGCCCAACTCAAACGGTAGTTGGTAAAGGCACACCAAATCCGTTGATAGCTGAGGGTTTGCTAAAAACCTAATGGACTTGATTCCATTCTCTCCTCCAAAATCTCTTACCAATTCTCATACACAGAATGGTAGATCCACAAATGCAATCATTACTATGTTAACACTATACCTCTAATAATGAAAATTTTCAACACTCCCTAGCGAGTACAAACCTTACTTGTCTCAACTCTATATGGAGTAGCAAGTCTCCAAATTGTCAAGTTAATACTACACCTCTGACATTTCAAACTCTACTTGTCAATTCTCATCAATAGAATGATAAGTCCTCAGAATTGCTCATATTGCAAACCAACTACTGTCACGTTAACATTGCACCTCTGCCAAACTACTGTTATGTTAATACTACACCTCTAACAGTGATTAAGTTGCTGCCAAGTTCAATATTAAACCTCTGACAGTCACTTTTTCGTCAGGCTTTCATATTGAAGCTGAAACGAGCGATGCTAAGTTTAATATCACACCTCTAGCATCCAATTCATTGTTAAGTTCAACAATACACCTATGACAATGACTTTCCCTCGAACTTTCGTATCGGAGTTGAGATGACCAATGCTAAGTTTAACATCACATCTCTAGCATTACCTCCACTGTCAAGTTTAACACAACCTATGACAGTGATATCTTCAGTCTCCCCAATGAAACTGAAGTTCTTATAGAGCTAAGTTAACAGTACACCTCTAACTCACTTCTTATCAAGTTAATATATCACCCTCTGACAAGATTCATCTAATCCGTTAAGTTAATCACACCTCTAACGGTAAAGAAATATTTAGATCCCCGACGGGTCTAGTCTTACTTGTCATTCTCTTCAATAGAATGACAGGTCCACTTAAATTGCTTAAATCGCAAAATTCCATTACTGTTATGTTAAACATTACACCTCAACAGTAAATCTTTATTTTCTAGGGAAATCAATATTTGTCATGTTAACAGTTACCTCTGACAACTCATTCCCTAAAATTCCCTCCAAAATCTCTTACCAATTCCACCCACGGAATGGTAGGACCACAAAAAGTCTGTGACTATTTTTCCAGCAAAATAATTACAGATCAAACATGTCATGTTAACATTACACTTCTGACAGTAAGACTTTGATGTTTTCACCCGGGGTAAAACTACGTAAATCGCAGAATATCTCGGTCACGTTAACATCACACCTCTGACCAAATTTGCTCAAATCGCAAGACAGATCCCGGTCAAGTTAACATCACACCTCTGACCAAAACTTCAACTTGTCAATTCTCTTCAATAAAATGACAAGTCCACTCAAAATACTGTTATGTTCAAAATCACAACTCTAACAGTAGACAAATCTCGGTCAAGTTTACATCACACCTCTGACCAAAATTTCAACTTGTCAGTCCTTTTCAATAGGATGGCGAGTCCACCAAACTGCGCAAATCGCAAAATATTCTGGTCACGTTAACATCACACCTCTGACCAAATTTGCTCAAATTGCAAACCCAAACCCGTTACGTTACATTACACCTCTGACGGTAAAAATCTTTATGGATCTTCAACAATCCAATCTCACTTGTCATTCTCCCCAATAGAATGACAGGTCCACTTAAGTTGCGTAGATCGCAAAATCAACGCTATTATGTTAATACCACACCTCTAATAGTAACTTTCATTCCTTTCATTTCCAGCAGAGTACTAGTCATGTTAACACTAAACCTCTGACGATAGACTCTGACATAATCCCCAGCGAATCAAACTCCACTTGTTATTCTCATCAATAGAATAGCAAGTCCACAAAACTTGTTCAAAACACAAGTCCAGATCTCACTGTCAAGTTAACATCACACCTCTGACAGTAACCTTCTCAAATTCCCCCAGTAGAGTTATTTAATTTGCCAAGTTAATATCACACCTTTGGCAATTAAAACTCTTTCAAAGAAACTTCGAGCGTGAACTGCGTGTCTCAAGTACAGAGCCGCGTCTCAATAAACTTAAGAGTTACGTCTCAACAGCAAGTAAAGGCTGTGTCTCTACAGAAATGAGAGCCATGTCTCTATAAAAATTGAGAGTCGCGTCTCAATTTTGGTGAAGTTTGCGTCTCCACTTGATCAGTGTGCCAGAACCGCGTCTGTGAGAGCTGCGTCCTCTCTTCCCTCAAATAAAAAGAATATGTCTCTTCTTCTGCAATCAGTACACTGGCAAGAGCAATTGACAACCCACCAGCTTAAAAGTACAAACCAATGCTCATAACAAGTGCTAGACTGAGTCTAAGACACTTGTGATGATCTTTCCTGAGGCTTCAAGAAGTTCAACAGTACACTCATGAAGTTCACCATCCAGACAGGATCGAGCTTAGGGCATCACAGAGACTACCTCGCAGAAGAATGCCAGTCCGATTACAGGAAGCCTAGATTCAACTAAAGTCCAAGTATTTTGAAATCCGTCTCAGTCAACCGCAAAGTTTCAAAAACTTTAGAGGGGTTCTGTAGGCTATCAAAAATTACTACGGACAAGCCTCAGACGCGAATTTCCCAGATGCAGACCCCGCGTTCCAGCCTCTGACGTGGAGGTCGCGTTCCAATGCCAATGCGGACCCCGCGTTCCAGCCTCTGACGCGGAAGTCGCCAGACGCAGACCTCGTGTTCCAATGTTAGACTAGGAGGTCGCGTTCCAATGCCAAACGCGAACCCCGCGTTCCAGCCTCTGACGCGGAGGTCGCCAGACGCGAACCTCGCATCCTTTGTCAGATGCGGAGGTCGCATTTCAATCTTAGACGCGGAGGTCGCCAGACGCAGACCTCGCATCCTTTGTCAGACGCGGAGGTCGCGTTTTCAACTCAAACGCGAGCCTGAGCAGCTCCGCGTTTTGACACACAGACGCGAGCCTGTGAGCTCCGCGTCTCAACATCAAAGCAAAGACCGCGTCCAGCGCGAGACCTGCATTTCTGCTATAACTGACAGCCACAAACTTGGTCAGTTACACCCCCATTTTCTCTCCACATAATAGGGAATAACTTCCCATTATGGAGAGATTTAAGGAGTTGGTTACCCCTAATTTCTCTATAAATAGCTATGAATAGCTAGAGAAAATGGGAGCTCTGAAGGGGGTTGGAAGGAGACAACTCTAAAAAAGGAAGAGGCTCAAGGGGAGGGGACCTCTTCTAAAAGGCTGAGGGAGAGTCCCAATGGAGGAATCCAAGAAGCCATGGGCAGAGGAGGAGAGCTACCTCAGCAGAGTTCGACCTCGAAACTCTTGAAGCCTAGAAAGAGTTCAACTCTTTCTGTTAACTTGTTGAGTTCAAGTTCTTTAAATCTCTTTGAGATTTCATTACTGATAGGAGCTGTACTACTCCACCAGTTGATCCAAAGAGAAGGATCCATAAGATAAATTTGAAGTTCGGCCGGTCAACGGAGAACAGATTCACTCTCCATCGCCACACGAA
>JAVJIF010027084.1:0-63118 GCA_038442645.1 Agave tequilana
TATATGTCTGTGTTGCTACCTACAGGTTCAAAATGAGTTCTGCCTCTGTGAGCACGCATCATCCTAGGTGCCGATGTAGTTTGGATGCTAAAGATTTTACCTGCTATAAAGGGAATAACAAAGGCAGGAAATTTTATGGTGTGCAAACTTCATTTCAAAGGAGATGACAGATGTGGCTTCTTTCAGTGGTTTTCAAAGATAAAGGGTTGAAACTCACAAACAGATGGTAGACAATCTCTTCATGAGAGTTGAAAGCTAGATAGATCAATTGATGTTCTGAAGAAGATTAACAAAGTTTAAGCTTGTATGGAAGATGTACTGAAAGCTTTGAAATATATTTTGTGGGTAGTTGTGGTATTGGGATTCTAAAACTTTTTATCATTGTAATTGTTGTAATTATGATTGTAACTTTCATCATGTATTGACATTAATCAGTCCAACAATACAAATACAAAGTTTCATCATTTTAAACATAAGAGCAAGTTGGAATCAAACATAATAAAATCCATTACAAATGCAAAGTTCCAATACATCATTACAAATATAAGTTCCAGCACTCAGAAAATTAGAACAAGTTGGGATTAAACATAAGAACAATGCAGTACATTAAAACTAAGATGATTTAACAAGTTTCAATATCATAAATACAGAATTTCAACATGAAGAACAAGATTAAACATTACAAAGCTCAAATATAGAAGTCTAACATATCACCAAGTCCATACATCATCAAAAAACAATAGAAAACTGTCTCTTCCTTGTTACTATAGTGTTGTGTGCTTGCCTCTAATGGCATTATACTCCTTGCTGAGGTTACTATTGGAAATGGCATTACCCTTGCCTCCTCAGATTGCTAATATTGTTGCTCACTTGCTGCATTTATTCTCTTGGTTTTTCTCTTATATTATCTAGAGCTCAAGCCCATGTGACTTAAGCACATCGACCGACTTGTCGAACGCAGTAGAGATCGCCGAGCCGACCAGTCAACCGACTGAGTTTGTAGAGCTCTTAGGTTTTGTCGGTCGACCGGGCGCCCGACCGTTCTGCTGATCTGCTCGACACTCTTATAGTTTTCTGATGATAACATTTATTTTTATATTCAATAAATGATTTAAATTGCATTTCAAAGATACCTTTAGGGCTACATTTATTATTCAATAATCATTTTTAATTCAAATGTTAAAGATGTCAAATCTTGGCTGAAGTTTGTTCTTATTCTAAAAATAATTTACAGTTTCTGGTTTGACACCTTTTTGTATTTTGTTAATACTTTCTAATCTGAAATGATATTGATTTAAATTTAAGTTGCATTAGAAAGAAATGTCAATCTACAAATTCATCCTATATACTTGTTTTTCAAATTCTAATGTTTTAGGCAACAAAACTGTGCTCAAAATCGACCTATTGCACATACTAGGTCTGTGGTCGGTCGACCGCCCGGTCGACTGCCGACTCCAACAGTCAGAAATTTGACCGTTGGTTGTTTTGATTGGGCAGTCGATCACAGGCCATTCGGTTAGATTTTGAGCCATAATGACTAGTTTTTGATCCCTTATAATTGGATCGTTTGGCCTCTTTTAGGTAAGATTTTGGAGAGTTTTCAAGGCCATTTTCTCATCTCCAACAAAGTTTTTCAATAAGTTTTGGGCTAAAGTTCCATATCAAAAGAGTGTTTATCAAGAGTGTTTTTCTTGAGTTTTCAAAGAGATTTCTTGAGTTTTTCACCACAACATCTATCTAATTTTTCTCATAAAAGCTTGAGCTTTTTATTGTTATACTCATCCTCTAGGATCCTTGTGTGAGAGAGTGTATTTTTGTAATCAAGAGAAGTGATCACAAGTGTTTCACCCCTTGTATTTGAAGAGTTGTAAAGGTTGCGGCCTCGGCGAGCTTAAGGTTCGCGTGTGTTGCTCTTGGCGGAACAAGTGAGGGACTTGCGGGTCCAAAAATTCTTGAGGGAGCTCGTTGTAGGTGTTGCGCACCGAGTGATCTTGCGGGATCGATTTAGTGAAAATCCTTCATAGTGTTGAAGGCGGGGACATAGAGCAAGTGTGCTCGAACCTCGAAATAATTCTTCTGTATTTGCAATTGCTCATCTCTCTCTTTCACTTGTGTTTTTATATCTTACGTGCTTATATTGTTCATATATTTATTATATGCTTGATATACTTGTGCTTAATTGTTATATGCTTGAGATTGTTTGCTCACACTTGTATTCAACAAGAAAGCCATAGTGGTACCTCAACTCTTAATCTAGAGGAATCTTGAGGAGATAAACAGAGCCCGTCACTGGGAATTCGGCTACACTCTTATGTTATATTTGTGTGTGTTTTGTATAATAGCTTAGTTTGCATAATTATTTTAATTTCACATTTGTTTTGCATTAGATAGCTAGTCACCTATTCACCCCCTTCTAGGTGATCTACAATTGGTATAAAGCTTGTGCTCTTGATTTGGGTCTAACATTTTGAGTTAAAAATTCTTTTAGTTAATCACAATATTTGGTTTTACACACACATGACTTCATGATACCTCCCATGTTTGATATCCTTACCTTCAAACTTGGAAGTTAAGATGCCAATGTACCTCAAAGCTCAATATTCATGTTAATCTTACTACAATTAAAGATTCATATTTTGTTAATGACAATCATCTAGAGGCTAATGCAAAAGCCATCCATGCTCTTAAGTTACCCTAAATGATGATTATTTATCTAGAATTTCTAACATTTATTCATCTTTGTAATATGGAACACTATTTGCTCTCTTAGAAAACAAACACCAAATGAAAAAGAGAGTGGCTCGGATGATGGAAGTGGCTTTCAACATGTGCTACATGATCCAAGGGAATGACCCCCTTGAGGTAACCTCCGAGCTTGATTGAGATATTGACATGCCATATGATGAGCTTGCTTTATTTTGTCAACAACTTCTAAAAATATAAATTGTTAAAAATAAAAATAAAAGTTTGAAAAAGAAAATGATTTTGTTTTAAAGAAAGAGATTCTTTAAAATAAATTTGAAATTATTTCAAAAGAAAATAATTTTTTGAAAAAGGAGAATGTTTCTTGTCTTCAAAATTAAATGATATTGTGTAGAAACTAATTCTTTGAAAAAGAAATTACTTTAGTGGAAAAAGAAAGGAGATTGTTTTGAATGAAATAACTCTTTGAAAAAGAAAAATGTTTTGAAAGAAAAGAAAATATTTCTAAAAGAAAATGATTTTTGTTTCTCATGTTTCTTCTTCCAAGATTGAAAAAGATATTATTTTATTGAAGAAGAACATTGATTGTTTGGGCTCCACATTGAGCCATGTGCATTTAAACACAATAGATTGGAATTCATATTTTCAAGAAGCAAATTCTACATATTCATGCACACACCCACGCATACACCTCATGTACATCATGCTCATACACATCATTTACATATGTATGCTAGAGTGTATAATGTCACATTGCGGCCGCAAAGGCCATTTAGAAATTTATATTTAATAGAATAAATCATTTAAATTTTGCAAATAAAAGTGTTTGGGTCCTTATGATGATAACCCCCGTGGAACCAAAAAGAAAATATGGTACCAAAATTCTCACCTCTTGTGTTTGATATAGGTCTGTGGTCTCATAAAACGTGAGAGGTTTGGTACCTTGGTGGTGGATGCATTTGGAGCTTGAAGGAGACACATATTGATGAATCACTATCAGGAAATTTGGTGAAGAACCACCATGTTTTAGAGACCTAGAGATTGAGTCATTATTTTTGGTAACTATCTCTAAACTCCTGTTTTAGTTTACATGCTTTTACAATAATATTTTTTTAGCATGTTTTGATTTTAATGCTCATTATGTTAAATACAATGTTATTAGACAAATGATATACATACATAATCTTTGAGATTAGGGGTGAAAATTGGGTCGGTGTCGGTCGAGCCGACCGAATTACTGCTGACGACCATATATAATCAGGTCGGGTCGACCCGATTATTATATGGGTCAAAATTCAGATTCAGACCCCAACCCGACCTGTTTGACCCGATTATTAAGCTTTAAATACAATTTCTTTAACTATAATACTAAATTGTTTGGTGATATGGTTGGTCATCACACTAAACTCATACACTAGAGGTCATAGGTTCAAAATTGGGCTCACGCATATTTTTTGATAACTTAATGTAAGTGAAGGGGAGGAGGTGGCGGCGATGGAGAAGGTTTAAGGAGGAGAGAGAATTATTGGGTCAGGCGGGTCAAACGAGTCTGGCGGGTTCGGGTCGACCCGACTATGATCAAACCCAATTAGCCCAAACCCAGACCCATTAACTCCGAGTCGGGTCGGGTCCGGTCTGGCAGGTCGCGACTCGTTGCCACCCCTATTTGAGATAGACCAATGTTCATATGAACTCATATTTTGTGTTCTCACTATTGTTTAACTACAATGTATATGCTATTTTAAAACACGTGCATTTAGCCTGATGATCATGTTTGTTTTGTACTCCATGTGGTGATTACTTGTTAGATGTAGTTTTCATGAAACTTGTGTTTATACTTGTACAAGTAGTGAGCTACACTTGATTATTATGTGTTTTGTACTTCATTACTCATTTGTACTCATTACATGTACATGTATAATCTAGTTTTGATGATTCTTTTATTTATACTTATTTTTCCTATTTTTATACATGTTTAGCTTCATGAATATGTTATTTTTATCTAATTAATAGATATACATGTAATTCTTGAGTCACTTGCTTTCATGCAAAATTTCATTATGGACTCATTTGTGTTTGGGGATATGTTGTATACTTTAGTTTCGATAAAACATACATATATCTTGATGCTTGTTTAGTTTTGATGAAAATTTTAGTTTTGATGATTTTCATTGGAAAAGAATTTTATTTTTGTTTTGAGCTTTATTGATTATTTTCATGAATATGCTATTTACATGACTCTTGTACACTCACATTACTTTTGTTTACTCATGATTTTATTTTCATAAGCTAATTTTATGCGCCTTATAGATCTTGAGTGACAATTCTTGTATACTTAACATGCTTCATGGGATATATGATTTGGTTTCATTTTTAAAGGATCTTTAACTAGTTTTTTAAAATTATTTTAAACTAGTTTCTTGATTCTTAAATTGTAGAGTTTTCAAACCATACTCAAATTAGTCTCAATCTTAATATTTAAAACTCCTACCTTCTAAGGGTGGTTGGTTGGGTGACCATGCCTTATGTGCCTTAATAACTATCTTTTCTCATGTGCATGAAGGGTGGATGATATAGTTAACACATGATTTTCAGTTATTTCATTCCTTGTATACTCATATTTTATTTTCTTATATATGTATGCTTCAAATTTCAAGTGATAATTTTATTTTCATACATACATATATATGATTTGATTGTGCTTATTATAAATGCCATATATTTTTTTTAAAAGCACAATTGTTTATGCTAAGCTTGACTTAATTCTAAATATTTATTAGTATCTTTACAAGCTTATGCATTGATTTTATTAGTATTTCAAAAAGAGTAGGAAAATTCTTTCCTTTCGAAAATATTTATTTTAGAAAATGATTTTATTTTCTGTTGGTATCAAAATTGTTTTGTCAATTGTATCAAATCTACAATTGATATCTTAATAATTTTATTTATCTACAAGTGGTACTAACATTTATTTTATCAAATACTATTTGATTTCAATTGATATCAAAATTTATTTTGCTAACTTTAAGCAATTTTAAATTGTTTTAAGTGTTTCAAAATTTTCTTCTAAAATTTATTGACATGTATTGCCTATATGCAAGGTGAGCTTAGCATCTCCTCTATATATAAGCTCATGTTATTGAGGATTTGACCTCTCTTCTTTATGTGGTACAACTGTGTAAGAGGAGTTTAACATCTCCGTCTATACATTGTATATTATGTTTTATGTGGGTTAGGGTCTAGTCATCCCTTCTCCATTGAATGCTGTATGAAGGGGGAGCTAGCTTAACATCTCTCCTCTTCATGAATGTATACGCATATAGATCTTTATTATTTGCTTGTCTTCACCCGTTTGTTGATGAATTAACAAAATGGGGGGAAGAATTTAAAGTTTATATGCATGTTAAATTTTGTTGTTTATGCAGATGTATTTGTTTAGTTTATGAGCTTTTATTGAATATCCTTATTGTTTATGCTATGCATGAGTTAAGAGGGAACTTCTATAAGGCTTATCTTTAATCCATGCATATATAACTCCATGAGTATTGTCATCTCAAAAAGGGGAGATTGTTGGCCCAAAGGTCCATCCCCCTAGTTTTGAGGATGATTAGCTCATGTGTTATATACTAATGATTTGTGCATATTTATTTCAGATATTTGATCAAGATCTTAGTCGGTGTTTAGCTAACGAATTTTTGAAGTCAAGTTTTGAAGCTAGCACGTATTGTTTAAAGCTCGCGCTTCAAGATCACATCAAGTACTCAAAGAGGAGTCTAGCTCGTGGATCAAGTTTGGACCAAGTCAAGATGGAGAAGAAGTTTTTCAAGAGAAGATTTTCAAGATTTGTGCCATCTTTGTAAGTGTTAAGATTTTTTTTTTAGATAAATTATAAGGATAGATTAGTTGTGGAATGCTCAAGTTTATACACACATACAAAAGTTTTAGTTTTCGAAAAATAACGATTTTTTGTTTTAAGCTTTAAATCTATGCCTAAAAAAGAGTTCATATGTTTGTAATATGTGTCGATTTTTGATCACACATATTTGTACTTCAAAAAATTTCAATGAACTTCTTTTGTGGATTTTACGGAGATTTATGGAATTTAAGATGTATTTTAAAAAGTTGTTAAACTATTTTTGGGCTGCTTGCGGTCGACCGACTGTCGACCGAAGCTGAGCTGGTCGACTGACGTGTACAAGACTTGCACAAGTCCATGTGACTTGAGTTAGGTCGACCGGTCGACTGCGTAGAGATCAGCCAGCCGACCGATCGACCGACTGAGTTTGTAGAGCTCTCGGGTTTTCTCGGCCGACCGGGCGACCGATCGTTCTACTGATCTGTTCGACACCCTTACAGTTTTCTGACCATAAATTTTTATTTTATATTTAATAACATGATTTCAATTTCATTTCAAAGATAACTTTTAGGCCTACATTTCATATTCAACAATAAGTTTTTGATTCAAATTAAAGATGTCAAATATTGAGTTGAAGTCTATTCTTGTTGTGAAAATAGTTTACAGTTTTTGGTTTGATATTTTAATAATTTGTTAATAACTTCCTAATCCGAAATGATATGATTTGATTTAAGTTGCATTGGAAAGAAGACATCAAGAACTACAAATCTATCTTATATACTTATTTTTCAAATTCTAATGTTTAGGCCAAAAAACGGTGCTCAAAGTTGACCTATCGCACAGACTGGGTTTGAGGTCGTCGACTGCACGGTCGACGCCAGACTCCAACTGTCAGAAATTTGATTGTTGGTCGGTCGACCGATAGTCGGCCGACAGGCCATTCTGGCCAGATTTTGAGCCATAATGGCTAGTTTTTGATCCCCTATAAATAAGGGATCTTTTGGCGTGTTTTAGGCAAGATATTTGGAGAGCTTTCAAGAGCCATTTTCCTATCTCCAACAGAAGTTTTTCAACAAGTTTTTGGGCTAAAGTTCCATATCAAAAGAGTTTATCAAGAGTGTTTTTCTTGAGTTTTCAAAAGATTTTTTGAGTTTTCAACCACAACATCTATCTAGTTTTTCTCACACAAGCTTGAGATTTTTCATTGCTATATTCATCCTCTAGGATCTTTGTTGTGAGAGAGTTTGTTTTTGTGATCAAAAGAAGTGATCACAAGTGTTCCACCTCTTGTATTTGAGGAGTTGTAGATGTTGCGGCCTCGGCTAGCTTGCGGATTCGCGTGTGTTGTTCTTGTGGGAACAAGTAAGAGACTTGCTGGTCCAAGAGTCCTTGAGGGAGCTCGTTGTAGGTGTTGTAGCACTGAGTGATCTTGTGGGATCGATTTTAGTGAAAATCCTTCATAGTGTTGAAGGCGGGGAACCTCAAAACAATTCTTTCGTGTTTGCGATTACTCATCTCTCTCTCACTTGTGCTTTTATATCTTATATGCTTATATTGTTCATATCTTTATATGCTTGATATACTTGTACTTATTGTTTTATGCTTGAGATTGTTTGCTCACACTTTTATTCAACCAAGAGAGTCATAGTGGCACTTCAACTCTTAATCTAGAGGAATCTTGAGGAGATAGTCCATAGCCCGTCATTGGGAATTCGGCGACACTCTTGTGTTATACTTTGGTGTTTGCATAATAGCTTTAGTTTGCATAATTAGTTTTAAGTCCGCATTTGTTTTGTATTAGATTAGCTAGTCACCTATTCACCCCCTTTAGGTGATCTACACTGTGTACTATCCACATTACTGTTTATTTACTTTATTCATATCTCATTTCTTATTCCAGTATATTATATATATATATATATATATATTCTTTATCTGCTCACATGTTATATGCACATATACTTTATAGTTTATTCTTACACATTCACTAGGAGTTCTGACTCCCTGAATTTGCATATTCAGATATGTGACTATTTATTACTGATCAGGTATTAGGAGAAGATCACGGGCATCTTGAGGAGCCGGAGTTCTCTCTTACTCGATCATCTTTTCTTGGTATTTTCTGTCTCTTCTTTATTCAATTGCTTTCATGATTCTATACATTGGACTCATGCGCTTGTTCTATTCATTTATTTATTTGTTATCACCTGTGGATGTTTATATCTGACATTGCAGTGATGTTGATTTACCATAGTGATTTATAGCTTATTCAGGTTATATTAGGCTTAGTGTATGTTCGTGGGATATTTTTCTCACGCATATACATCGCTGACTCTCGTCGCAACTCCTTTTTCACGTATTTCGGGAAGCGGGGCGTAACAGTCGTGGAATAAAGATGTCATTTGATGATGGGTAAAAAGTTCGGAATCACTTGATTTTTTATTATTTTCCTAATTAGAGTATGTAGATTAAGATGAACGGTTTGAATCATCAACATAATCGCTCTTATATGATTTTCTCACAAAGCTTATTTTCAGAAAGTTTCTTATTGAAAATTTCCCTACACACACGGACTCATGCATGAAATTTTTGTCTGTTTCATTGTCAAGCCCTCTTGTCTATGCTTGTAATCGTAGGAGAAGGCCATGATGGTGGGGCCGTGGGGCGGGAACGGAGGCTACCGGTGGGACATGCGAGAGATTGGCCCCTCGACCAGTCTGATAAATTCGCAATCCGTCATGTAGTAGCAATTGATTCCATTGCCTTCAGCCACGAAAGCAATGGAACCAACAATGGTCTCCCTATGAGGGAGGACCAGGAGGTGGAGGAGGAGGGTAATTTGACAAAAAAAAAAAAAAAAAAAAACAATCTTTTTTATTGGTCTAAACGGTGGATGAATCATTTTCTACGTAAAAAATGAGAATAAATACAACACATAAAAGTATAAAGAGACTTAGAGTCAGGGGAAATCATAATTGTTTAAACATCCATAGATTTTCTTCTTCTCTTTTTCTTTTGCTAGTTCTTAAACAACCCTTGCCAATGCGCACCGGAGAAGATGAAAATTCGACCATTGGAACCTCGCACAATGGTAAGCGGTGGAAACATTCGCAGACAATTGAGAAATTAGTTAATTGTAGGGTCCATCTAAAGGTCCAAACCCCAAGCAATTTATGATTACTTAAGGGATCAGAATAGAATAAGTTATAGAATTCGGATTCATGTTTCAAATTTTCCAGATATAATATTGAAGAGAAACTAGAATATATATAAATTGTATAATCTCTTAACATAGTTGAATGATTGGTCTGAGTTATGATTAAGGTTTTGGTCCGAAAGGGCGTGGGTTCAAATCCCACTCTCAACAATTTATTACTTTTTTATTCTTTTACAGCTTTTTCTTAGCTTCTCCTTCTTCATTAACTTTTTTATTATTTTCTATCCTAGAACAACTTTTTTCTTAACTTTTCCTCCTCATGTTTTCTTTCCAATAAAACTACATTCCTTTCCATTACACATCAATATATCTTGATATAAACCCAATGTTGAGAACAAACCAAGCTACACCAAGCTAAAGTTGCAAGGGAATTCAAAACAAAAGACCTTCAAAATCAAAACCAAACAAAATATAAAAACACTGTGCACTTGCAGAATTCTTCATCTTTCCAATACCATCACAATTGCAGGGTTTACATGTGGAAATAAAATAGATTTAATGCGAAATAATAGCCATGGATCAAGAATCATATACATCTCAAGGGAATTAAATTCATGTAAATAACTTAATACATGATACATACCTGAAGCCATTGATTGAGGAGAAGGTTGAAGATCCTTGTGATGAATGGAAGAAAAAGACCTTGATTTGATCCTGCAAACCCTAATGCAAATAGACCGCTTTTCTCTGTCTCCTTATCCTTTCACAAAACCCTTCTTTTTCTTTTCTGATGGAGAGACTCAAAAATATGAGCGTGTGTTTTGTTTTCTTTACAGGAGGAGAAAAGTGGGTCGCACATTTGCACATAAGTCCCTTGAAATAAACCTTTCCATCATGGTACCCTTTATATTTCAAGAGACCATATAACTATATAAATGTGACTATAATATGGGCATCTTTAATATCAGTTAACTTTAATAGGAATCCAATGCAAATAATCAAGGTTAAGTGGGCCACCTTTATATGAGATTAACATTCTCCCACTTGGACCACTAACCGATTAGGTTAAACTTTAGAAAACAAATAAAGAAAAGACTCATTTGAAAATCATTTTGACTCCATTGGATTCCATACTGAAAACTTGACACGTGATCACGAATTTAAAAAACAACAACTGATAAGCCCAATATGAAATACCGTAATACTGCAATTAGTTTGGACTACCAATGCGAGTCATAGCGGTTATACAACATCCACGTCATACTCCCTTCTATGTACCACAATATTGATAACCCTTACTAATTGAGTCCATAACCAAAATGACCCTGTAATTGTCTTGTAAAGACATTTCCTGTTTAACAAACATCCATACATAATATGTGCACACATAATTGGATAACAGAAACACAGAAACAGAACTTTTATTTGTACAATAATGTCAATTACATAAGTACCAAAATACACATTTACAGATTGCCCAAAGACCCATTCTTACAACATGTTCCTTGAATGTCTTTGGAGGCAATCCCTTTGTCATTGGATCAGCAACCATTAAAGTGGTACTTAAACTTACAATTGACACTTTCTGTTTCTCTACTCTTTCTCTAACCACCAAGTACTTAAGTTCTATATGTCTAGAACCATTAGAGTACTTACCATTCTTAGAGAAAAATACGGCTGCTGTATTGTCACAATATATCGTCAGCGGCCTGGCAATAGAGTCAACTACACTAAGTGCTGAGATAAAATTCCTTAGCCATAATGCATGATTTGTGGCCTCAAAACAAGCTATGAACTCAGCCTCCATCGTGGATGAAGCAATAATGGACTGCTTCACACTCTTCCACGAGATTGCCCCACCTGCTAGCAAGAAAATAAATCCTGAGGTAGACTTCCTGCTATCTGGGCAACCACCAAAATCTGAGTCTGAATAGCCGATCACCTCCAACTGATCTGATCTCCTGTATGTGAGCATATAGTCCTTTATCCCTTGAAGATACCGCATAACCTTCTTAGCCAACTTCCAGTGCTCCATTCCTGGATTGCTTTGGTATCTTCTCAACATCCCAACAGCAAAGCTGATATCTGGCCTGGTACATGTGCTTGCATACATCAAGCTCCCAACAGCTGATGCATACGGAACTTTCTGCATTTGACCCTTTTCTAAGTCATTTCTGGGACACTGGCTACCACTTAATCTGTCACCCTTCTGAATGGGTGCAGGACTGACTGAACACATTTCCATATGAAATCTTTCCAAGACTCGATTGATATACCCTTTCTGAGACAATCCTAGCAATCCTTGAGATCTATCCCTGAAGATCTCTATGCCAATAACATAATTTGCCTCACCCATATCAACCATCTGAAAATTCTTGGTAAGATAGCTTTTAGTTTCATACAGCAAACCAAGATCACTACTGGCTAACAAGATGTCATCTACATACAGAACCAGAAAAATAAACTTGCTCCCACTGATCTTTAGATATATACACTGATCAACAGTGTTTTCTGTAAATCCAAAAGAAGTAATGGTATCATTAAACTTTATATACCATTGCCTGGAAGCTTGTTTAAGTCCATATATAGATTTCTTTAATTTGCAAGCCAAGTGTTCTTGTTCTTTAATTGCGAACCCTTCAGGTTGCTCCATGTAGATATCCTCATCCAAATTTCCATTTAGAAAAGCAGTTTTCACATCCATTTGATGTAACTCCAAATCATAATGAGCTACAAGTGCCATAATGATTCTAAGAGAATCCTTCTTTGATACTGGAGAGAAGGTCTCTGTATAGTCAATGCCTTCTTTCTGAGTGAAACCTTTGGCCACAAGTCTAGCCTTATATCGTTCGATATTGCCTTTAGAGTCGCGCTTGGTCTTAAAGACCCATTTACACCCGACTTTCTTACAGTTATAAGGCAATTCAACGAGATCCCAGACTTGGTTTTGGTCCATAGATTTCAACTCATCTTTCATAGCATCAACCCATTTACTAGAATCATTGCATTCTATGGCTTGTGAAAATGAAACTGGATCTTTATTAATCCCAATATCATAGTCAGATTCCTGTAGATATACCACATAATCATCTGAAATGGCAGATCTTCTTTCCCTTTGAGATCTTCTCAAAGCTGCCGGTTGTGGTGGTTCTACAATATTTTCAATGGGAATATCCTCATGGAGTGGTGAACCAACATTAACTTGTTGTTCTGGTATCTCAACTTGATGATCAAGCTGAGGGACAACAATTTCTCTTGAAGGAAAGGGTATTGGATATTTACCCTTACCACTTCAAGATCTACCTTTCTTGGTTCAGCACTCCCACTAATTTCACCATTTTCCAGGAATCTGGCATTACCAGTTTCAACTATTCTTGTACTATGGTTAGGACAATAAAATTTGTATCCCTTAGACTTATCTGGATAACCAATGAAATACCCAGATATTGTTTTTAAGTCTAATTTCTTTTCTTATGGATTATATATTCTAGCCTCTGCTGGACAACCCCAAACATGTAATGTCTTAAACTGGGTTTCCTACCAGTCCACAACTCAAAAGGAGTTGTTGGGACAGCCTTACTAGGAACCCTATTTAAGATATACATAGCAGTCTTTAAGGCTTCATTCCACAATGAATTGGGTACATTAGAGAAGCTCATCATGCTCCTAACCATATCCATAAGTGTTCGGTTCCGCCTTTCAGCAACACCGTTCTGCTGAGGCGTACCTGGCATTGTGTATTGAGCACAAATGCCATGCTTTTCTAGAAATTTGGCAAATGGGCCAGGATGTTGTCCTGACTCATCATATCTACCATAAAATTCACCACCTTGATCTGATCTTATGATTTTAACCTTTCTATCTAATTGTCTCTCGACTTCTGTAATAAACACCTCTAGGATGTCAACAGCCTGAGACTTTTCATTAATTAGATACACATAACCATAACGTGACAGATCATCTATAAGGTAATGAAATATCTCTCTCCAGTAAAACATGGAATGGAGAGTGGTCCGCAAATATCTGTATGAATTATTTCCAGGAGTTCTTTACTTCTTGTGGCACCTTTCTTAGTGTGTTTGGTTTGCTTTCCTTTTATGCAATCCACACACACAACAAAATCAGTGAAGTCTAGGTTATCCAAAATCCCAGTCTTCACTAATCTTATAATTCTATCCCTAGAGATATGCCCCAGTCGCCTATGCCACAAGATTGAGGATTTTTCATTTATTAAGCCACGTTTTATACCAACATTCGAATGCAGAGATAATAAAGATTGTGCAAACTCATCATTCAATGAAATTTTATATAAACCATCACATAAAATTCCATGTCCAACCGGAATTGAATTATACATTAAAGAGAGTTTTCCACAACTAAACAAAACAGAATATCCAAAAACATCTAATTTGGATAATGACATTAAGTTTCTTGAAATCGAAGGTACATAAAAAGTATCCTCAAGATCCATCTGATGACCCGTCTCCAAGAGTAGTCGATAAACACCAACATATTCGACCTCCACTTTGAGACGGTTCCCCATAAAGACGAATCTCTCACTTTCCTTCGGTTTCCTGGTTGTAAGGAATTCCTGCATTGAATTAGTTATATGAGTTGTGGCTCCAGAGTCTATCCACCAAGTATTAGAAGGAACTTCAGCAAGATTTGATTCATAACATACAAAAGAAAGATTTGTACCTTTCTTTTCGAACCAAGCTTTCCTCTTGTTGCAGTCCTTCTTCACATGTCCTTTTCTGCCACAGAAGTAGCATTTGACAGTGAAAGCTTTTCTATGACCTTGGCTACTTTCCCCATGGTCATTTCCTTTCTTTGATGGAAATCTCTTACCTCTTCCATATTTACTTTTCTTATGGATACCTCCTGAAGTTCCTGCCAACACTGAGTGCTGTCCTTCTTGCCTCAGTCTCACTTCCTCTTGAACACACATACCAGTTAGCTCATTCAAGTTCCACTTATCCTTATGAGTATTGTAGTGGATCTTGAATGGCCCAAACTGAGAAGGAAGCGAGTTGAGGATGAACTGTACCAAGAAGGACTCATCCACTTTCATTCCCAGTGATCCTAGCTTAGCAGCCTTATCAGACATATTTAGAATGTGTTGTTGAACTCCTCTATTACCATCATATTTCATGGTGGTAAGTTCAGCCATGAGGGTGCCAGCTAATGACTTATCTGCAGACTTAAATCGGTCTTTAAACCGCACTTAATAGTTCAGATGCATTAGTTGTAGGAGGGAGTGAAGTCTTGATGTTATTAGCTATGGTCATCTTTATGAACATAAGACTGAGCCTATTAGACCTTTCCCAAGCTTTGGCATGGCTGACCTGTTCTGCTGTACTCTCAGCAGTCACTTCATCAGGTTTGTCAACTGTTAGAGCCATGTCTAGATCTAAAACACCCAGTGTAAACTGTACATGTTCAAACCACTCTGAAAAGTTGGTACCATCCAGGCTGGAATGCTAGTGGCATGAGTGTGAAGGGAAGTAGGGACGTTCACTGAAACATAATAGGACATTGCTCACATTAGGGCCACTAATCAATACATCAACTTTAAATTAATTAAGATGAACTATTGATATCACTTTGATTTCTCCTTTGGGCGAAACCTAAGCATATCTAGTGTTCACTCTTTAGGTGAGAACTTTTATCACCTATGTAGGTCTAATATAATTTATGTCACTTAGTTAGTAAGTCATGTTACCTTTGGGTATCCAATTCCACACCACTAAGTTACATAAATTACACTATCCTACCCCGGTTCATAATTATTTGAAAGAGACTTTCCTTTGGGCCAGTCCCAATCTCCTAACTAGAACCGCCATCGAGAATATTATTGTCTTTTATGTCTTCCTCATTGACAAGTCTTTTATGTAGTTATATATTCATAAGGTTTACTAACATATGTCACTTTGGCAACTACTAAATCAATAAGCCTTATGAATACAAAACTAACCAATAATATTCTCTAATCTTATATTTGAGTAAAGCCATAATACCTCAATACATTACTTGACCAAGCATCAATCATTACTAACAAATAACTTAAATGTGTAATATACATTAATGATTGAACATTAACAAGTATTAGTCGACTACAAGAAAGATTAGTCGACTTGGGTCAAGTCAAGTCGACTACACATTAGGTCTAGTCGACTAGTGCAAAAGAAAATTAGTCGACTATACCCATATTATTAGTCGACTACAAACTTTATTAGTCGACTTCACATTTAATTAGTCGACTCCTGAATCCAACAGAAAGTTCTCAACTTTCGGGTCACCGAATTAGTCGACTTGAAAATATGATTAGTCGACTATACCCTAATTAGTCGACTAGTCATAAAATCAACTAAAAATCAAGTCGACTCCTGCAGCAACAGAGACTTTAAAACTTTCTGGAAAAGGGCATTAGTCGACTATACGATGGGATTAGTCGACTAATAGTCGACGAAGCAGTTGTCAAAGGCAATTCTGCTTAGTCGATTTTAATCCCAAAATTATCAAAAATTAGGGTTTTCAATTCCTTTGATTTTGATCCCAATTTAATTGCATAATTAGAGGAATATGAACATGATATTAGGGCTATTAAATCCTCTACAAATTCTACAATTAAAAGATCAAAAAAATTCGATTTTATGAATTGTTAATCAAAAACCCTAACTTTCCATAATTCCTAAATTCAAGATGTATTGATTCTTTAAACACGGCTCTGATACCAAATGTTGGAAATAAAATAGATTTAATGCGGAATAATAGCCATGGATCAAGAATCATATACATCTCAAGGGAATTAAATTCATGTAAATAACTTAATACATGATACATACCTGAAGCCATTGATTGAGGAGAAGGTTGAAGATCCTTGTGATGAATGGAAGAAAAAGACCTTGATTTGATCCTGCAAACCCTAATGCAAATAGACCGCTTTTCTCTGTCTCCTTGTCCTTTCACAAAACCCTTCTTTTTTCTTTTCTGATGGAGAGACTCAAAAATATGAGCGTGTGTTTTGTTTTCTTTACAGGAGGAGAAAAGTGGGTCGCACATTTGCACATAAGTCCCTTGAAATAAACCTTTCCATCATGGTACCCTTTATATTTCAAGAGACCATATAACTATATAAATGTGACTATAATATGGGCATCTTTAATATCAGTTAACTTTAATAGGAATCCAATGCAAATAATCAAGGTTAAGTGGCCACCTTTATATGAGATTAACATTACAAACAAGGTCAGGGATGAGATCGCCGAGAAATCAGAAAGTCACCGTGAGCATTGCATCAACAAATTCAGCTACGGGTCTGTTTGGTTGTCGTAACTGGCCGTAATTCGTAGTTATAATTGGTAAAGTCTTTTACAATTGTAAATGAGTTACATGTATGTAACTTTTACGCTGTTTGGTTGGTAATATAAAATTGTAAAGTGGGAAAGTGTATTGTACTTTACGGTATTTGGTTGTCGTAATGTATAAGTCATAAGTGAAAAAATTGATCATAAAATTAACTATTTGGTGATTTTAAAAGTTTTAATACTGCAAATAAATATTAAAAAAGTTAAATATTAAAATTTTTTAATATTAATATAAAAAAATATTACAAATTTGTATGACCACAAAATTAACTGTAACTGGGCTGTAAGTGAGTGGTAACTGGGTTGCAAGTGAGTGTTAGTTGAGTTACGTAAGTCTTTTACGAATTACGGTCCAAACAAACGTCGTAGTTGTAACTGGACAGTAAGTCATTTACGAATTACGGAGTTTTACGTGAAACAAACGGCCCCTACATTACATTTTCCAGTGGATCTGCTACAGTTAAAGAGGCTTAAATGTGTGCAGTGTGTGCAAGCTCAGCAGTCACAACAGAATTTTACGGCCTCAGATGGGTGGGTGTATCATAAGATACATTGATCCATCCCACATACATCGATTTGATCGGTAACTCCCATCACCCAGCATGCGCACTGTACCCTCTGCAAGCCTTGCAGCTCCCAGTGTTGCGCATTCTCCCTGCCTTCGCCCAAGCACCAGCCTTCCGGACTATGTTGCTGCGGCCACCATTGTTGAAATCTTCGAGATTCAGCGTGCCTTGTGTGCCCCACTTTACACAGTGAAGGTGATCGTTTGTTATGGTCTGGTTGAATTCAGGAGAGTTACATGGGAGAGTTTGGAAGTAGGTTGTGTGTGTGTGATGTGAAGGTGTGTTTGCAGAATACATCAAAAGAATTCCTGGCAAGTTATCTGTACCCAGGATGCAATGTTCTATGAATTTCGGGCTGAGAATAACGTGAGGGGAACCTGCAGAAGAAAAGGGTCATGATTTGTTCGATCTTCTTCAATAGCTCAGCATAGCTCACTGATAAACACACACATACTGGCATAGATAAGAAACAGTAGACATAGAGCAGTGCTCAATGATGAAAAACACATGGTTTACAAGAGCAGTATATCTAGTAAAATCCCATACATATTGCAAGAACCTTCAGCGGACATAGAGCATTGACAATGCAATAGCCTTCTAAGGACTTGGGGTATATGTTTGCTTTGAAGGAATTGGGGCTGAAAAACACTATTCCGGTGAGCCCCTGGGCTTTTCAGCATTGAGCTGTTTGGTTTGCAAAAAAAATTGGTGGGAAAAAGTAGTTGAGCTCAGTGAAACGTCACCGACATAGAAAATTTGATTTCACTGCAAAATCACTAAAAATGTGCTGAAAATCTGCTGCCTGGAGCCCACCATCAAATTTTCTCAAAAAAAACAAAAATTTTTGTGAGCCCGAGTGGTAGATTTCTCAAATTCGTTTCCCAAAACCATAAGCCCTAGCACGAACTCTTTGGACTTCTTTTGATAGAGTTTTTTTCAATTGTCAAGCCGCAGACAGCATACTTCATTTTGAAGGACAAGTCCTTAGGCCAATGTGCCATGATAATTATGCCAACAATGATTACAAATTTTGTTTTATTGTCTGCCTTAAAACGGTTACTAAGTGAAACTAAGCCTATTTGCTACCGCATAGCCCTCATGGCGAGCCATAAATCAAGATCCCGACAAAATAGAGAGAGTTTCACCTATAAGTTATGGCGGGACGTATCAAGCATCTCAGCTTGCAATTATGGTGGATAAAAACTGGCTTACCGTGGATCGCACCCATCATAAGTGATTTGAGCGCTCCACGGATGATACCTGTTAGAACACACAGAAAAAACACATTTCAAGTTAGGAGTACTAGTGTGGTGCCGGTTTAAGACCCTCGGGCCTGAAAATCAATATGTTGAATGAAAAGAAAAAACCAGCACCGAATAACTGCCCGGGTAATGGATGGAGGTGCCGTGCAGAAGACAACTGTGGGCATGGTAGGAAGGGCCAGTAGAGGATAACTACTTGTGTGTTGGGAGGAAGCAAGTAGTTGGGAGGAAGGACCGCAGTGGACAATTGCGGGTGTGTTGATGCATTAGCAGAGGAGAACTATCTGTGTGGTGTGTGTACTCTGAGGATTAGGAAAATGATCCCCTTCCCTTAAGGGAAGAAGGATCATATATACACCTGACGTGGATGTTGGAGTGTAGGCGAAATTGTGGACCGTTGTTACTGCATGATCTACACATGCTGGATCTGTAATAATGATTGTGATTATTGATACTGGTCGGTTAGGATTGCATTTCGAGAAATCTGTCACTGTGCAAAACTGCCCGTGCTGAAAAGAGCGTTGCACGTTATGAACGTGGGGAAGATGGCACCACGTAATGGCAGGCGGAGATCTCGGTAGACTTTGAAACTTCTGTCTTGGAGTTGGAGACTTCGGAATGTAGAAGGCTCTGATTCAAATAAAGAGTACCTGTGTAGCTTAGGGCTAACGAGTTGTGTCCACGAGGAGAGATGCAATGAAAGTGTTTCGATGTTTTTGCTTAAAACAGGTTTAATGTTGCTTGTTTTTTTTTAAGGAAAAGAATATGGAGTGGTTTTGAGATGTGTTCAAAGAAAAAGTAAAATTCAGAGTAGATTTTGAAGATGTTTTAGGAAGAAGTTGAGTGAGGTTTGGCTGTGTTTTTAATTATGGAAAGAATCTAGGCTTACTAATATTCTACTCAACTACTTACTTTTCTCGAGAAAGTTTTAGTGTCTCACTTTAACCATAGGCAAAACATAATATTTTCTTTGAGTATTCAAGTAAAACAAATGAGATGGTTTTATTTTAAAATTTATAATTTTTTCTCAACACAATGTTTGAAAATAGAATGTTAAACCATCAACCGAGGAAGTAACTATGGAATAAAAACAATTTTGAAATAGTTTTATTTTTGAAACAAATATTTAAAGTTCAAGACCCATCCTCATGTGCCTTTAGGAACAAACCTTGACTTAGACATTCTTATGATTCAAGTGGGTTGCTTTCATAAAACCGATCAAGAGTAGAAGGGTGGATGAGATTGATTAGTGAGCCCAAAAAACCGTTTAGTTATTCATGGTAAAGATAGAACACATAAGAAAATAATTATAAAGTATAAACATATCAAATTGAGTCTAGTTGAATTATCAAGGTGAATCTCCTTTAATTGTCACTTTAATGGTGAATTACACACTTGTTTTCACTCTCTCACTTTGCTGGTCTAAACTAGAAAAAAAAGCAACAAATGAAATTACAAACGGATTGTAACTATCTAACATAAATTCCAACCTTAAGAATAAAGTAAAATTTTAATCCTAGTTTTCGTCCCTTTTTTGCTTCGAGAAATACAGTATTTATTGCTGAAAAGGAGACAGGGAAAGAGTCTATAGATAGGGGGAACAAGCGCTCCCCCAACTGGCTCAACAGATCCACAAAAACACGATTTTTGCCGCATTCCCATAGCTTGGATCTGGCCAATGGGCCAGATCCGAGAGGTTGCTGGATCGTCGATCTTTGATTCTCGTGTATCTCCAATTTGTTTCTTGGTTTGATGTTCTGATCTTCACTGTTTCTGTTCCAAACCTCTTTTGAGATAAAAAAGCCTCCTGAATCTGAATTACTTGGACTAGATTTGTGATAATCTCCTCTCCCTCCATTGATAATCACCTGCACAAATTAAATATTAAGACAAGGTGATTGATAGTATTTATCACAAGATAGATGTAAGAATTTAGCAATAAATATGCTATAAACGTGGATAATCACACCCCATACACTTATATTTTTCTCGTCCTCGAGCGAAACAAAAAACAAAACTAACTATCCACTTTCGTAGGAAACACGATTGCACTTAGGACGTGCAACAAGCCGTTAAACCCCTAGGTTATCTCTAGAGTATGAGTTTTGTCTTGTGAGAGTTTTCAGTGAATTGCACCCACAAAGTCCATAAAAAAAGAAAGATGTTAAGTGTTTTTGAAAATTCCTTTTTAAGAATAGAAGAGATATTTAACAAACTTTTGTGAAACTTAAGTAATCTATAAGTCATAAATTCTCCAAATTGTTCATTCCCATAATTAATCTTCACTCAAAAACTTGTAATCATTAAAAATAAGAATTAAAATCGTACTTCTTACTTAATCTATTAGTTTACCTTAAGTCATATTCATCTTGTGACCTATAATTTTGACTAAAGATTCTTCAACTCTAACTCTTATACTTTTTCATATATATTATGGTGATAATATTCTTCAGTTATATTTGGCTTTCTAATTTACCAATGTAACGAGCCTTAGGTCGATGATTCTCAAACCGGACAATTTTAGGACACCGGTGAAAAAACACCCCAAGGACATTAAGGACTCGAGCAAATAAGACCACAAAACTAAGAGATTTTTTATTTTATGGACCACTTTTTGATGTGAATACGTTTTGCTTTGTGATGCATAAATACCCAGCTTAATCAGAGAAATATATATATATTATATATATATATATATATATATATATATATATATATATATATATATATATATATATAATATATATATATATATATATATATATATATATAGGGAGCTGATCCTCTAAGAACGGTTCTCACGGATTTCTGTGAGAACTTTCACGTGGGTCGTCGGATCTGATAGATCAAATCAAATAAAACTATATCTCTATCAGATCCGACGGCCCACGTGAAAGTTCTCACATGAATTCGTGAGAACCGTTCTTAGGGGATCAACTCACTATATATATATATATACATATATATATATATATACATATATATATATATATATATACATATATATATATATATATACATATATATATATATATATATACATATATATATATATATATACATATATACATATATATATATATATATATATATACATATATATATATATATATACATATATATATATATATACATATATATATATATATATATATATAAACATCTTTTTTTTTCTCTCTCTTTTTAAGGCATAAGGATCTTTATTTTGGAGCAGTGTGTGAATGTATAAAGTATACATATTTCATCAAGTAAAAATCAAGATTAAATTACTTTTTTAATTTTTCTCTTTAAACCTAGAAATCAAATAAATAATCTTATCATAACCAAGTATAAGAACTTCTAATTTTGATTCCCTTACTTGTTAAAATTAACTTAGTTTTTGTACAAAAATAGATCAAAATATTATTTTTTAATTTAAAAAGGATTTTTTATCATGTTTAAATGTCATGTTAACTATATTAGTGCTCCTCTCCCACACCTATCTCATGCACTGCCCCCAAAGCATGAAATAAATGTATAGATGCATGACATAAATGTAAAAGAGGTGATGTTACCAATACACTAGGTCGAATAGACCCATTGCTGTCTCATTTATCAGCATCGATTTCAAGAAAGGTTTAAGGCGTTGACCATTTACCTTAAAGTCATTCCCATTCTTGGGATCGTAGATCTCTACAGCACCATATGAAAACAAGGTCTTTGCAATGAATGACCCATTTCATATTGACTTTATCTTTCCTAGAAAAGATGAAGCTTAGAATTATAGAGTAAGACCTTTTGTACGGGGACAAAAGTTTTTCTCATGATAAACTTATCATGAAAGACCTTAACCCTACTTTTTGTGATCTTAGCATTCTCATAAGCCTCATTACTCAACTTTTCAAGCTCAAAAATTTGCATTTTTCGGAGGTCACTGGCCTTGTCTAAATTAAAATTTAGCTGCTTGATGGCCCATAAAGCTCGGTGCTTTAACTCAATAGGCAGGTGGCAAGCCTTTCTGTAACACCCTGATCCCACAGGTACGGAGACGTTACTGCGATGATATATGTAGGTCGAGAATATTCTCACATATATACTCTAAGCATCGATAGAGGTAAGAATCAGAGTAAAGAACTATGTGGTGCATTATATATTCCAACATATGAGTACAATTACAAAGTTATCACAGGATATGAAAAAATATTACAAGAATATTACAATCACCGATAGGCGCATATGTGAGAATACAAAAGATATGCAAGTATGAATAGTTATAAAAGGAAAACTCGAGAGACAGGTAGGGGCCTAGAAGAAAAGGACTCTGGACGGTCCACCAATGATCTACACTTTCGTTGCGCATCTCTGATCAGCAATTAGGAAAAACCACTAGCTCCAAGCTTCAAGATCTGAATATGCAGGTTTAGGAGAATCAGAACTCCCTAACGAGTGGTGCGGTGAATGCCAAGTGGTGTACAGGGATGAGCACACGTGTATCGATACATCTGAATCAAAAGAGCATGTATTGAAAATGGTGTCGTGAGCATAGGCATACAAGAGTAGGAAAGAAGGCAATAAGAAAGGTAAATGTAGCAAACCCTGTTGTCTCCTATACTAAGAAAATATCATAAAACTGATAGAAAACCAATAAAACTGATAATACTGAATACAAGTAAAACCAATCGTACAAGCTCAACTCATAGCTCCATAAGACTAGTACGTCAAAAGGAATAATTCAAACAAGAAAGCACTCATCTATATACTTTTATCCCATGTCACCGTAATCCGCGCGTATACAAGCCGAGTTGCAAAACAGCACTACGAATTGTATATTAGCATCTTATTATAATTGGGGCCATCTAAGTTGTAGGTTTTAGTTTGCGTCCCATTCTACATACTTTCACTTACAACTTATAAAGCCAGTTTTTGGAAACTAATGGACTTTAACGAACTTTGTTTAGAAAGGGTCCTGTACATGCCTTGGATAACAGTCCAAAAGTATCTAGTGCTGAGCCAGAAAATACCGCTAGGTACCAGGACTTATTGTACTCCCGAATAGAAGTAGGATATCATAGATCCTATAAAAATAGGCATAGGGCTTGTGTATACTCGACAGAAAAAATAGGAGGGGTAGGGGTGTCAGTACACCCCACAGAATCCCTGGTGGCCTCCAGGTGATCCCTCAAGAATGTGTCTACGCGCGATACGATATGACCACCATAAAAATAAACTAATTAGGGCCCATCAATTTCATCGAAACTCGGTGCAAGTTGCCTTATTTAGAATTTAATATGCAGTTGTCAATTTACGGGAATAACAGGAGCAGGACAGGTTCAGAAATTCAAGAGTACAAGAGTACATGATGTATGTAACCTAGAGGGGGTGAATAGGTGACTTACTAATCTAATGCCAAACAAACGCATAACTAAAACTATTATGAAAATTAAAACTACACACAAAGTATAACCAAAAGGTGAAGTTAAATCTCGGTAAAGGGCTCTGGACTTTCTCCTCGAGATTCCTCTAGATTAAGAGTTGAGGTTCTACTACAGCTTTCTTGGTTCAATACTTATGTGAGCATAAACAATATCAAGCATGTAAGAAACAGGAAAGGAATACAAGCATGCAAGATATCAAACAATCTCAAGTATAAATATCAATTATGCACAAGAAATATTAAGCATATAAATGATGTAAACGAAATAAGCATGCAAGATATAAACATATGTGCGTGTGAGAGAGAGAAAGAGAGATAAGAAATCATAAACATCGGAGATTTGTTTGAGGTTCGAGCCACTTGATCTACGTCGCCGCCTTCGCTGCAACGAACGATTTCCACTAAAAATGATCTCGCAAGATCACTCAGTGTCGCAACACCTGCAACAAGCTCCCTCATGAACTCATGGACCTGCAAGTCCCTCACTTGTTCCCACAAGAACAACTCATGCGAACCCGCAAGCTCGTCGAGGCAACAATATCTACACTCCTCCAAATTACAAAATAGAACACTTGGTGATTTCTTTGCTTGATCACCAACAAACACTCTCACAACAAGGATCTTATTAGGATAGATATGGTAATGAAAAATCTCAAGCTAGTGTGAGAAAACAAGATAGATTTTGTGGTGAAAAACTCAAGGAAACCCTTTTGAGAACTCAATATAAACACTCTTGAAAAACTCTCTTTGGATTGAATGTGAAGCTCTAAAACTTGTTGAGAAACTCTTGTTGACACTCCAAAAGGACAAGCTCTCGGGTAGCACTTCAACCGGTCAGAACGACATCCACACACGATGACATTTACAAAAGTTAGAGTCATAGACGAGCTGATAACCAGTTTTATACCCACTTCAGAGTCCAAAGCAAGCCTATAAGGCTAAGTTTCAACACCCAGCCTCGCATGAGCCCTTTTGAGCTAATTTTACTTGAAGCATCTCATGGCCTTGTCAAAAGGCCATGCTTCAAGCTTCGCATGAAGCTTCAATCAGCCCCACAGAGGGCTAACCCTAGTTTCGCATGAGAATCTTTCTCACAACCTTCATTTGAAGTTTTATCTAGCTCCACTCTGAGCTTAATTTCTAGCTTCACCTGAGGCTTCACCTAGCTAATAAAATGGGCTAACTTCTAACCTCGCTTGAGGCCCTGAATATAAATTCGCCTGAAGGTTTTAAAGATGAATTTCGCATGAAGCTCTCATCTAGCTCCGTCGCGAGCTCTTCCAGGTCATTTGACCGTTCTCAAATCCCCTAGAGGGGATTAGTAGTAATAACTCCACTTCTAATTGTGGAGTTAGTTGCTTTAATGGGCGGTTATACCCGCCCACTTGGTCCCATAATAAGTGAAGACATGCAGGTGGGTTCCAACGCCCTAGCTTTGCCAGAGGCTCACTTTTAGCTTCGCTACCAGGCTATATCAAGTCTGGCGCAAAGCTAATAAGCTGATTCAACCTTGCTGAATTCAAGGGACAGTTACACCCCTGTTTGGTTATAAATAGCCCTCTGCAAGAGAGAAGAAGGGCTAAAAAATTTCGAAGATCTAAGAGACCTTTAGCCCAAAAGTCTCCTCTTACTTTTAAACTTCCAAAGCTCCAAGACTCAACTCTCTTTCATCCAGGGTCTCAACACTCTAAGTCTTCTATCTTTAGAGGATTTTCGGAGCCAGGCAAGAAGAAAATTCCCCCGAGAAGGCTTGAACATTTGACCGATTGCATCATCAACAAGATAAAGTGATCGCGTGCTGATCATATTTTCATTAGCATACTTCCCCAGAAATCTCAGAGGAGATCTACTTGTAATTTCTTTTTTCTCTTTCTTTAAAAAGAATTACCTGTAATTTTGCTCCTTAATTCTCTTTTATAAGTTTTCCCGCATAATTAATGGGAAACAAAATGGCGATTCTGCTGGGGAAATTGGTCTTCTTCTGCAATAAGGAGATGATGTCGCAATATAGTGGTCAGAGACTGAACCCATCACCGTCGAAATTTGGTCATCCATTTTGACCAAGAGAAGTTCAAGCAACTCCTCTCAGGCGTTGATCCAGCACTCCATGCATGGAAGCACAGGAAGGTCTCTACAGCCAAAGCTCCACCGGTTACAGATCAGAAAGCAGCTCCGACTGAGGCTGTGTCCAAGCCTATGCCAGCCGCGTGCCCGGTTAAGCGAGCCTCACTCCAATTTCCTTTAGCCTCAACCAAAGCTAAATTGACATCATGTTAACATGGTGGCCTATGCAAAGCTAAGAAGGTTCCACACGAACCTAGAATTGCTCAAAGTAAGTGAATTTGGAGGGCAAAGCCAAGAGCCCCTCTACACGAGACATTAGGCAAAGTTGAAGCTCAATTTCGTCTCTCACATGAAGAAAAGGGCAAAGCATCCCTAAGTGTTGATAGCGTTGTGTACGTAGCTTTGACACGGGGCATTCAATGTCCCCTTAGACGCGAGGATGAATTGGGCATGCAATGCAAAGTTAGACACGAAGCCTCGTTAGCTTCGCCTAACCAGAGAGCGCTTATTTTCAACACTAACTTGCTCCTTTGAGTGAAGTTAAGGGCAAACCCCCAAGTACCGATATTGTTACTAATGCAGCTTCAGCACCTAAGGGTACTAATAAAGTCCCTAACCGCACGACTAGAACTAAAGCACTATGTAGTGCTAATCACCTTCGCCGCAATGCGAAGATCAAAGCGCTGCTATGCGCTAAAAGCGAAGCTACCACAGCTTTGCTCCCAGCGCTTTCTAGCGCTAAGCTCGCACTTGGGGGCAGAGCTAAAAGATTAACTTCGTCGCGATAATGCTACAGATAGATTTGTTTTAACTTCACTTGTAATTAAAAAGAGAAGCTTCACTAGAGCTCTCCAACTTGAACAGCCTAGTACACGACCTCCTCAAGTCTCTATACTAGACCATTTAAGATCGGTTAATCCTGATTTGAGAGAGTTTTTAATTAACAAACGAAAGTTCTGTTGTGAAGAACTAAGCCATACTTCTCCCTACTACTTTGAACAAGCATGGTGGTAGTTGGTGACGGTCCGTTTAGTCCATTGCCGACTAGCGCCAGTCCCCTTCATTTTTCCCGCCTAATTGTCAGTTTTCAACCAATTATCGATTCAAGCTCCTGTGAAACCTCTAAAAAAGAACAAAGTATGAAACATGCCAGATCTTCCTTCAGCATCTGTCAACATGATAGGAAGGGGACGTGAACCGCTCAGGGCCAGACGAGGGAGACATGATAATAACTCTTCTTAGTTCAGTTCTCCAGATTTATACTATAGTCCCGATTTGGGCCAAGTCTTAGTAGGACAAGAGGGTGCATTCTGAGGCACAAGGTCTAGGGTAGCAATACCCTATAATCATGAGCAACTGTCCTCTTCAACTGGGGTGATGTCACCAGAACCACTGAAAAGTCTCTTTCAATGGTCTGATGATGAGAGAGAAGTTAGTGGATATACCTTTTCAGCAATAGCCAGCTCTGTGTAGACAGGAAGAGTGTCGGCTAAAATGGCTGACAACAACAATGATGATCTTCACCAATAGATGGAGGCTCAAGAATAAATTTTCAGGGCACAGCAGGAAGCTTTGAATAATAGCAACAGATGCTAGCTCAGTTTCTGACCAACTGGGATAACAATGACACTGGGAGCAATCATAATGAGGAGGAATATAATGATGATGAGTCGTAAGACTGAAAAGTCAAAGAAAAGTTCTTCAATTATGCCGAGGTCATTAAAGGCATTCAGGCTCAGTTGCATCCCTAGCCCAGAGGGATGAGCTGAAAAAGGTAGGTATTGTTGGCCCAAAGCCCATCACTCTAATTTTGATGATGATTAACTCATGTAGTTGAAATCACCTAGAGGGGGGTGAATAGGTGATAATGCTAATCAATGTACAAATTTAAATTGTTATGATGCAACGATCTGTAAGATCACCTAGAGGGGGGGTGAATAGGTGATGGCTAATCTAATGGTCACTTATGAACAAATAATGCGGAATTAAAACTAAGTTGACCAAATTAAACTTCTTTTAATTCAACACTTATGTATAACACAAGAGTGTTGCCAAATTCCCCTTGCGAGGCTCTGGACAAACTCTTCTAGATTCCCCTTGAATGGGTTGAGGTGCCGCGTTGGCTCTCTTGGTTGAATACTAGTGTTAATAACAATCCCAAGCAAGTATAGCAATTATGAGCACAAAGGTATATCGTGCATATAAGAGATAAAGACTATAAAGTAATGCAAGATATAAGTGAGACAAAAAGAGTAAGAGAGCAAGAGTGAGCAATCGCAAACACAAAGGTTTGTTTCGAGGTTCGAGCACACTTGCTCTACATCCCCGCCTTTGACACACGAAGGATTTCCACTATGCACGATCCAACCGGATCTCTCCTTGGTGCCGCAACACCTACAAGCCCTCGGACTCCCAAAGTCCCTTACACACCACAAGCCCACCGGCTCGTCGAGGCCGCACCTCGTACAACAAGTCCGCACCCGAACTCAAAACACCGCGAGCACACTTGCCCGCTTCCTCAAATACAAAGAAGGATCTTGGTGATCTAAACACTTGATCACCTAACAAAAACTCTCACTACAACACTCCTATAGGATAGATATAACTATGGATGCTCAAGTGTAGTGTGAGAAATCAAGGAAAGAACTTTGATGGAAAACTCAAGAAATCACAATAAACACTCTCTTGATAAAATCCCTTTTGATAGGAAATATTGGCACTCTATTTTGTGGAGAAAACTCTGCTAAAAGAATGGAAATAACTGGACAAAAGCTCTCCTCAAATCTTAGCTCAAAACAATGACAAAACCCCCTTTTATAGAGGCCAGAAAAATCTGACCGTTGGGCTCTGTCAGAGCTTCCGGTCGACCGGTCCGGTCGACCGCCAACGGTCAAGAATCCGACCGTTGGAGCCTCCGGTCGACCGGCCAGGTCGACCGCGCACCTGGAGCAGAGAATTACTTCTCTGTCGGTCGACCGGTGCGGTCGACCGGAATTTCCAGAGAGCAGACTCTCTGAAGCGGTCGACCGGCACGGTCGACCGTTCTCCAGTGCACACAGGCGTGCACGTCTGTGCACGTCCGGTCGACCGACCCGGTCGACCGGCCACTGTCAGTTCTGAAAAATCAGAACTGCCAGAACCAGAAAATTTGGGATTTAAAGATTGGTCTTTTTGGCTTAATAAAAAATCCCATAAATACTTAGAAATTCTACAAAAAATAGTTTTATATTATAGAAACATGCTTGCACAAAATCAAGGCATGTTATTAAAGATTTGACTATTTTTATAACTTGAAAATATTGGCTCATAATAAAAACTGTTTTTCTAAATCAACATGTTTTTCCAAATTTTCATCAAATACAAAAACAAGATATACTTTAAGGCATAGTGTGTATGGATATGATCCACTACACAATCAAGATGAAATATCTAGTTTTTGACATAAAACACTAAACTTGGTTTTAAAAGATATGTATATAGGTAACATCAAAAACCAAGACATGTATTTTGTCCAATGAAAAAAAAACCTTTTTCTCAAATAAAAATTCTTTTCTAAACATGAAAATCTTTTTATGAAAGCAATTCTATCAAGAGTGTGTGCGTAAGATATACTTGAGCAATCCACCAATCTATTCTATCCTTTACATTTTTATCTAAAACAAATAAAAATCTTATACCTAGACACAAGTCTTCAACTTCTTGAAGTCTTCCCTTGAAGGCTTCTTATCTTCTTGACTTGGTCCAAGCTTGATCCAAAGCTCCTTGGATCACCCCGTGCTAGCTCCAAATCTTGACATTTAATCCTTTGTTGAGCTTTGCACCTACTAAGATCTTGATAAAGAATCTGTCACTAATTAAACAAGATCATTAGCAAATATAACTACATGAGTTGATCATCATCAAAACTAGAGTGATAGGCCTTTGGGCCAACACGATCACCCAAAACAAGTTTAAAAGCCGAATACCCCGTGAATGGCACTAAACTCCTTCCTCGTGATTCCTCTAGATAAGAGTTTGAGGTGTGCAATGCAATCTTATTGTATGAGTATTGATCGACAATATAGAAATAAATAAAAAGCAAGTAAATGACACAAATAAACCAATCGCAAACACTGAGATTTGTTTCGAGGTTCGAGCACCCAGCTCTACATCCTTGCCTTCACCAAGAAGGATTTAAGAACCACTATAACTTTCACAAAGAATTACAACCACAAGGGAGCATCCAACTCCTCTATCACACTTGATTGGTAGTGAAAAGTGCATTTTTATCATCATATTTACCATCACATTTTCATATTTATTCATTTAATTCTGCACATTTATTAATAATTTGTAATTTATTGTGTGCAGGCCTCGAATTATTAATTTAACAATAAATAAAGCTTAAAGAGCCCAAAAGCCCAGTCCAAGCCCATATTTGAAGCCCAAGAGTCAAAGTGCAAATAGCAGAGTGTCAAAGTGCAAATATACAAGGGCTAAAGTTGCAAATATCGAAGATGAGGGAAGGATAGAATTCTACCCAACCCTAAACTCTTGCAGGATGAGCATAAAAGCCAAAGATAAGAAGGAAATTCGTGATAAAAGATTTGGGATAATTGAGATCAAGGTAACTTGATTACCAAGTTATCTCGAAATCCCAACATAAAGAGCCAGGATCAAAACTTCCAGAAGCAGGCGACTAGATGGACGGACCAGGAGAAGCCACGCGCCAAAGCGCGTGGCCATATGCCACAGTATTGCCGCGGAATCGCGGCAAAAGCCGCGTTTCCGCGGCAATTTGATCTTATCCCTGTACCAGATTTCGTAGGGGAGTTCTACTGGGACTCTGATTCCCTCTGCACCTATAAATAGCCCCTGCAGTGCAACGTACAGAGCGTCCAGAGGCGAGCCAAGGGCCAAAAGCTAGGGTTTAGGTTTTAGGTTAGATTTTATTTTGTAAATTTTGTAACTGAGAGTGGAGATGCTTTCATGGAGGAAGGAATCATACTTGTACTGAGGTGACATCGGTGTAAGTTTTTATTTTTCCCCCATTGTTAATAAAAATCTGCTCGAGGTTGGTTTGTTTTTATTCTTGTTTCATTGTTTCTTTATTCTCGCTTTATCTTTGTTTTTCTAATCTTGTTCTATGTCATTGTTTTTCTCTGATGACTTGTAATCCGTGAGATCCGATTGCTTCGAGACTGCCTAGCCAACGAAGATCCCTTGATGGCTTATGGCGACGAACATCCTATATGCCATACTTGCAAATCTTCTGAGAAAAAGTAAGTCGTCGCAAAAGGATCGAAGGCAAGCAGACTAAAGAGATAAGTTTTCTTTCCTTTTCTGTTCTTTTCTTTTTTGTAGATTAAATCCACATCTTCCACAATTCTTTCCCACAACTCATTGTAAATACCACTTTTCATTGCAAATACCATCGTGACTAACAAAATAACTAAAAAAGATAAATTTTTAGAGAAACTTGCTTAACGCTTCCATCGCAGTCCCTCCTTGAGGATCACGACCCGCATAGCCCTGCTACCGCGGATTAGAACTGAGACTTGCACATCTAATCTTAAGCTAACATATTCTATTTTGTGTGCAGGAAATATCAGTCAACAAATTGGCGCCGTTGCCGGGGAGGGACGGTAAGTTTATCTCTAAAACAAAAATTTAATTTTTAAATAATTCTTTATTCTTTTCTGTTTGCAGGTTTGGAGAACAGGAAACAGAAATAGAGCAGCAGCAAGGACATACAGCAACCCAGTGCCTCTGCCCTCGAAGGCAGAGCACGAGGGCCTGCAAGTTTGCCGCGGAAACGCGGCCAGAGCCGCGGATCCGCGGCAAGTGCAGTGAACTACTAATTCAGTTTTTTGCAGATTGCTGAAATTTGAGATTACTGCTTACTGCTCTATTCTGTTTTGTTCTGTGATATACCTGTAAATTGCTAATAATTCAACAGTAAATCATTGGTTGTTAAAAATAAAAATTGATTAGACATTTGCATATTAGGCACGTGTCTTTTCAATTATTTTTTACTGTTGAAGAGTGCTGGAGAAGCAAGGTACGTACGCATTGCATGTAGAATAGGATTCATCTCTTGGTTGATTTTCTGCATTGAGTGATTCTTATCTATTTATCTTGTACACTTGCACTAATTCATCTTAAGGGCATAACCCATTAACAAGATAAGGTGGGGATTTCATCACCCTTCCTTAGCCCAAAAATCATATCCCGAGCACTCACTAACTCAAGCCTAACATAAAAATTAGTAGACGTTGGCCCTAGGGACACTCGGACTCAATTAGGAGATTATCCTAAGGGGGAACGGTGTTGGAAGTTGACTCCTGCCAAATCAGTGTCTAGGAAGGGGATTGAGGGCCGAAAGCCCGAAGTGTGGTGGTTATTTAATTAAGGAACGTCTTTGACGGAAAACCTCCCACCACTCTTGCCCCGACCTGGCTGATTAACTTGTGGTCAAAGTCTACACCCTACCTCCCGTGGACAGTCTAACCAGTTAGGAGTCGTCTAGGTCTAGGTCTACCCTAACTTAGGTTAGAAATTTTTCTTTTTTGTTTGTTTTTTTCTTTTGTTTGTGATTGTGTGATATGGCCTATAACAACAATTTTTTCAATTTTAATGAGGATCCATGTTACACACCAACCTCTTATTCGGATATTACCAACCCGGCATATCATAACTTTGACCAACCTAGTGTGCCAGATTGGTCTTATCCGAATCATTACATGCCCCAGTCCCAATACTATGAACAAGATTGGAATAATCATCACTACTCTTCACAGAGTCAATGGGGATTCAATACCCCTGAGCCATATGGTCAACCACCTGTTCAACCAGTATCTTCATATACGTCTTTTCCTACATCACCAAGGTTTCAGTCCACCATTGATCTATTTGATGGGTTAGAAGAAAAAGTGGATCGGTTGCAAGATATAATGAATGATCAAATTTCTAGACTTTCAAACATTCTTGAGCGAACCAACCAAGTTGATAGGAACCAAGAATCATTCTGTTTAGAAGACCTTGATCAAAATTCAATTTCATCACATCAATATGAACTTGCTCAATCCCAATCCTTGGACAAATTGGCTAGTTTTAATTTCAATGAGATTGAATTAGATTATGAATGTGAACCCGATCCCCAACTTTGCGATTCAGTTTCCATCTTCGAATCTATGTTGACTCCGGTATCCTTACCCAATTTGGACCAATTTTCTGAGCCAACATTTATTCCCATACCCATAGATCATGAAATTGAATCACCCATTTTTGATGATCATATTGAACTTGACCAATTGTGCAATTTTGAAAGTCCCATGGAAAATTGGCAAGTTCCCATTTTTATGAGATTGAAACTAATGAGATTTGTGACCTAGATTCCCAAATCTATGATCAAGTTCAAATTCCCGAATCATTATTGACTCCTGTTTTGTTACCCGACTTAGGTAATATTTTAAAGTCAGTTTTGATTCCCACACCTATCATTCCTGAACTTGAATCACCAACATTGAGTCACATTCCATTGTGGGAAAATGATTGTAGACTTGAGTTTCAATTTCTTGACTTGGACCCACCTCTTGATCCTAGCCCGACTCCTGAACCTTTACTTGATTTGAGTTTCTTTCCTGAGTCGGTATTAGATCCTGAACCTATCATTCTTGAGTCCAAGTCAACCATTTTACCAAGTCACATTCTTTTGTTCGACATAGGTATAGACCATGACTCTGTGATGATTTTCCAGGACTGGTCATGTAAAGGGAGTAAGTTTCACGAGAGGATCTTCCATGATCCTATTCATTCTGGGGACTGTAAATATGGAAATAAAAAAGAGGTCAATAAAGGTAGGTCCCGTGAACTACCACGTTATCTTGTTTGGGCCGCATTTCGTGGCCCAATTAGACCACCACCGTAACCACCCCCTAAGGTAATTTTCTGCCTTCCCTTGTTCTGTTTCATGCATATATGCATTCATTCATACATTGAGGACAATGCATGAGATAAGTGTGGGGGTGGGCTTTACTAATATACTAACATAGGTAGAAACTAACAAAAATTTGCTAAAAAAATATATATATATATAAAAAAAAAATTTTAAAAAAAATGTTATAAAAAGAATAATACTTTGACTTATTTTTTTTTGAAAGAAATCTAAGTTAGTTTTAAGGATTAGGAAAATCATGATTAGGATTTATAAAAACTTGGTCAAAATAAATAAATTGTTTAAATTTTAGGTATAAGAGAGAAATTGAATAAATAATTAGTCTTGATTTTTACCTTAATGAAATGTGCATACCTAATGCATATCTAGGATTCTAAGACAAAGACCTTGTGCCTCATATAAAAAAAAATATAAATAAAAAAAATATCGCCAATTAAGCTGATACATGTGCCTCAAGAAGCATAAGTATTCATGCCTAAAGGTGAGTAAATAAAAATAAAGTCCTTAGTTTTGTGACCTAATTCATTCGAATTTGATTCCGCGGGGTGTTTTCTCACCTGGTGCCCTAAAGCCGACCGGTTTGGGAGCCACCGACTTTAAGTTCGCTACATGGGTGGATTAGAAAGCCTAAGAAAACTGAGAAATATTATACATGTATTAACACATCTAATAGTCAATTAGATAGGTATGAGGGCCTCAAGAAGCCTTGATACTTATACGAAAGAAAATAAGATGAGTTATACATGCCAAAAAAAAAAATTATATTAACACATCTAATAGTTAATTAGTTAGGTATGAGGGCCTCAAGAAGCCTTGATACTTACACGAAAGAAAATTAGATGATGTTATAAAAATAATAAAGAGGCATGAGAGTCCAAGTTAAGGAATTGCTAGTAAAAATTCATAAGGATGCATATGATTTTTGGTAACGAAAAAGACTATATTAGAAATTCATTTTAATCCTTACCTAAAATGAATAACAATTGACTTTATAAAGACTAGGTTTGAAGAATGAATAAAAATGATAATCCTAAAACTTATAGACTACTTAGTCTCTTCAATAATAATTCAAATATTTTCCTTTTTATGGATTTTGTGGGTGCAATCCGCTGAAAACCCTCACGAGACAACACTCGTCCTCTAGGGTAACCTAGAGGTTTAACGGCTTGTTGCACGTGCTAAGTGCAATCGTGATTCCTACGAAAGTGAGTTAGGTTAGATTAACTTTTTCTTTTTCTTTGTTTTTACTCGAGGACGAGCAAAAAGATAAGTGTGGGGGTGTGATTGGTAGTGAAAAGTGCATTTTTATCATCATATTTACCATCACATTTTCATATTTATTCATTTAATTCTGCACATTTATTAATAATTTGTAATTTATTGTGTGCAGGCCTCGAATTATTAATTTAACAATAAATAAAGCTTAAAGAGCCCAAAAGCCCAGATCCAAGCCCATATTTGAAGCCCAAGAGTCAAAGTGCAAATAGCAGAGTGTCAAAGTGCAAATATACAAGGGCTAAAGTTGCAAATATCGAAGATGAGGGAAGGATAGAATTCTACCCAACCCTAAACTCTTGCAGGATGAGCATAAAAGCCAAAGATAAGAAGGAAATTCGTGATAAAAGATTTGGGATAATTGAGATCAAGGTAACTTGATTACCAAGTTATCTCGAAATCCCAACATAAAGAGCCAGGATCAAAACTTCCAGAAGCAGGCGACTAGATGGACGGACCAGGAGAGGCCACGCGCCAAAGCGCGTGGCCATATGCCACAGTATTGCCGCGAAATCGCGGCAAAAGCCGCGTTTCCGCGGCAATTTGATCTTATCCCTGTACCAGATTTCGTAGGGGAGTTCTACTGGGACTCTGATTCCCTCTGCACCTATAAATAGCCCCTGCAGTGCAACGTACAGAGCGTCCAGAGGCGAGCCAAGGGCCAAAAGCTAGGGTTTAGGTTTTAGGTTAGATTTTATTTTGTAAATTTTGTAACTGAGAGTGGAGATGCTTTCATGGAGGAAGGAATCATACTTGTACTGAGGTGACATCGGTGTAAGTTTTTATTTTTCCCCCATTGTTAATAAAAATCTGCTCGAGGTTGGTTTGTTTTTATTCTTGTTTCATTGTTTCTTTATTCTCGCTTTATCTTTGCTTTTCTAATCTTGTTCTATGTCATTGTTTTTCTCTGATGACTTGTAATCCGTGAGATCCGATTGCTTCGAGACTGCCTAGCCAACGAAGATCCCTTGATGGCTTATGGCGACGAACATCCTATACGCCATACTTGCAAATCTTCTGAGAAAAAGTAAGTCGTCGCAAAAGGATCGAAGGCAAGCAGACTAAAGAGATAAGTTTTCTTTCCTTTTCTGTTCTTTTCTTTTTTGTAGATTAAATCCACATCTTCCACAATTCTTTCCCACAACTCATTGTAAATACCACTTTTCATTGCAAATACCATCGTGACTAACAAAATAACTAAAAAGATAAATTTTTAGAGAAACTTGCTTAACGCTTCCATCGCAGTCCCTCCTTGAGGATCACGACCCGCATAGCCCTGCTACCGCGGATTAGAACTGAGACTTGCACATCTAATCTTAAGCTAACATATTCTATTTTGTGTGCAAGAAAAATCAGTCAACAAATTGGCGCCGTTGCCGGGGAGGGACGGTAAGTTTATCTCTAAAACAAAATTTTAATTTTTAAATAATTCTTTATTCTTTTCTGTTTGCAGGTTTGGAGAACAGGAAACAGAAACAGAGCAGCAGCAAGAACATACAGCAACCCAGTGCCTCTGCCCTCGAAGGCAGAGCACGAGGGCCTGCAAGTTTGCCGCGGAAACGCGGCCAGAGCCGCGGATCCGCGGCAAGTGCAGTGAACTACTAATTCAGTTTTTTGCAGATTGCTGAAATTTGAGATTACTGCTTACTGCTCTATTCTGTTTTGTTCTGTGATATACCTGTAAATTGCTAATAATTCAACAGTAAATCATTGGTTGTTAAAAATAAAAATTGATTAGACGTTTGCATATTAGGCACGTGTCTTTTCAATTATTTTTTACTGTTGAAGAGTGCTGGAGAAGCAAGGTACGTACGCATTGCATGTAGAATAGGATTCATCTCTTGGTTGATTTTCTGCATTGAGTGATTCTTATCTATTTATCTTGTACACTTGCACTAATTCATCTTAAGGGCATAACCCATTAACAAGATAAGGTGGGGATTTCATCACCCTTCCTTAACCCAAAAATCATATCCCGAGCACTCACTAACCCAAGCCTAACATAAAAATTAGTAGACGTTGGCCCTAGGGACACTCGGACTCAATTAGGAGATTATCCTAAGGGGGAACGGTGTTGGAAGTTGACTCCTGCCAAATCAGTGTCTAGGAAGGGGATTGAGGGCCGAAAGCCCGAAGTGTGGTGGTTATTTAATTAAGGAACGTCTTTGACGGAAAACCTCCCACCACTCTTGCCCCGACCTGGCTGATTAACTTGTGGTCAAAGTCTACACCCTACCTCCCGTGGACAGTCTAACCAGTTAGGAGTCGTCTAGGTCTAGGTCTACCCTAACTTAGGTTAGAAATTTTTCTTTTTTGTTTGTTTTTTTCTTTTGTTTGTGATTGTGTGATATGGCCTATAACAACAATTTTTTCAATTTTAATGAGGATCCATGTTACACACCAACCTCTTATTCGGATATTACCAACCCGCATATCATAACTTTGACCAACCTAGTGTGCCAGATTGGTCTTATCCGAATCATTACATGCCCCAGTCCCAATACTATGAACAAGATTGGAATAATCATCACTACTCTTCACAGAGTCAATGGGGATTCAATACCCCTGAGCCATATGGTCAACCACCTGTTCAACCAGTATCTTCATATACGTCTTTTCCTACATCACCAAGGTTTCAGTCCACCATTGATCTATTTGATGGGTTAGAAGAAAAAGTGGATCGGTTGCAAGATATAATGAATGATCAAATTTCTAGACTTTCAAACATTCTTGAGCGAACCAACCAAGTTGATAGGAACCAAGAATCATTCTGTTTAGAAGACCTTGATCAAAATTCAATTTCATCACATCAATATGAACTTGCTCAATCCCAATCCTTGGACAAATTGGCTAGTTTTAATTTCAATGAGATTGAATTAGATTATGAATGTGAACCCGATCCCCAACTTTGCGATTCAGTTTCCATCTTCGAATCTATGTTGACTCCGGTATCCTTACCCAATTTGGACCAATTTTCTGAGCCAACATTTATTCCCATACCCATAGATCATGAAATTGAATCACCCATTTTTGATGATCATATTGAACTTGACCAATTGTGCAATTTTGAAAGTCCCATGGAAAAATTGGCAAGTTCCCATTTTTATGAGATTGAAACTAATGAGATTTGTGACCTAGATTCCCAAATTTATGATCAAGTTCAAATTCCCGAATCATTATTGACTCCTGTTTTGTTACCCGACTTAGGTAATATTTTAAAGTCAGTTTTGATTCCCACACCTATCATTCCTGAACTTGAATCACCAACATTGAGTCACATTCCATTGTGGGAAAATGATTGTAGACTTGAGTTTCAATTTCTTGACTTGGACCCACCTCTTGATCCTAGCCCGACTCCTGAACCTTTACATGATTTGAGTTTCTTTCCTGAGTCGGTATTAGATCCTGAACCTATCATTCTTGAGTCCAAGTCAACCATTTTACCAAGTCACATTCTTTTGTTCGACATAGGTATAGACCATGTCTCTGTGATGATTTTCCAGGACTGGTCATGTAAAGGGAGTAAGTTTCACGAGAGGATCTTCCATGATCCTATTCATTCTGGGGACTGTAAATATGGAAATAAAAAAGAGGTCAATAAAGGTAGGTCCCGTGAACTACCACGTTATCTTGTTTGGGCCGCATTTCGTGGCCCAATTAGACCACCACCGTAACCACCCCCTAAGGTAATTTTCTGCCTTCCCTTGTTCTGTTTCATGCATATATGCATTCATTCATACATTGAGGACAATGCATGAGATAAGTGTGGGGGTGGGCTTTACTAATATACTAACATAGGTAGAAACTAACAAAAATTTGCTAAAAAAAAAAAAAATCTAAAAAAAAAATTTTAAAAAAAAATGTTATAAAAAGAATAATACTTTGACTTATTTTTTTTTAAAAGAAATCTAAGTTAGTTTTAAGGATTAGGAAAATCATGATTAGGATTTCTAAAATCTTGGTCAAAATAAATAAATTGTTTAAATTTTAGGTATAAGAGAGAAATTGAATAATAATTAGTCTTGATTTTTACCTTAATGAAATGTGCATACCTAATGCATATCTAGGATTCTAAGACAAAGACCTTGTGCCTCATATAAAAAAAAATATAAATAAAAAAAAATATCGCCAATTAAGCTGATACATGTGCCTCAAGAAGCATAAGTATTCATGCCTAAAGGTGAGTCATGTGCCTCAAGAAGCATAAGTATTCATGCCTAAAGGTGAGTAAATAAAAATAAAGTCCTTAGTTTTGTGGCCTAATTCATTCGAATTTGAGTCCGCGGGGTGTTTTCTCACCTGGTGCCCTAAAGCCGACCGGTTTGGGAGCCACCGACTTTAAGTTCGCTACATGGGTGGATTAGAAAGCCTAAGAAAACTGAGAAATATTATACATGTATTAACACATCTAATAGTCAATTAGATAGGTATGAGGGCCTCAAGAAGCCTTGATACTTATGCGAAAGAAAATAAGATGAGTTATACATGCCAAAAAAAAAAATTATATTAACACATCTAATAGTCAATTAGTTAGGTATGAGGGCCTCAAGAAGCCTTGATACTTACACGAAAGAAATTAGATGATGTTATAAAAATAATAAAGAGGCATGAGAGTCCAAGTTAAGGAATTGCTAGTAAAAATTCATAAGGATGCATATGATTTTTGGTAACGAAAAAGACTATATTAGAAATTCAATTTTAATCCTTACCTAAAATGAATAACAATTGACTTTATAAAGACTAGGTTTGAAGAATGAATAAAAATGATAATCCTAAAACTTATAGACTACTTAGTTTCTTCAATAATAATTCAAATATTTTCCTTTTTATGGATTTTGTGGGTGCAATCCGCTGAAAACTCTCACGAGACAACACTCGTCCTCTAGGGTAACCTAGAGGTTTAACGGCTTGTTGCACGTGCTAAGTGCAATCGTGATTCCTACGAAAGTGAGTTAGGTTAGATTAACTTTTTCTTTTTCTTTGTTTTTACTCGAGGACGAGCAAAAAGATAAGTGTGGGGGTGTGATTGGTAGTGAAAAGTGCATTTTTATCATCATATTTACCATCACATTTTCATATTTATTCATTTAATTCTGCACATTTATTAATAATTTGTAATTTATTGTGTGCAGGCCTCGAATTATTAATTTAACAATAAATAAAGCTTAAAGAGCCCAAAGCCCAGATCCAAGCCCATATTTGAAGCCCGAGAGTCAAAGTGCAAATAGCAGAGTGTCAAAGTGCAAATATACAAGGGCTAAAGTTGCAAATATCGAAGATGAGGGAAGGATAGAATTCTACCCAACCCTAAACTCTTGCAGGATGAGCATAAAAACCAAAGATAAGAAGGAAATTCGTGATAAAAGATTTGGGATAATTGAGATCAAGGTAACTTGATTACCAAGTTATCTCGAAATCCCAACATAAAGAGCCAGGATCAAAACTTCCAGAAGCAGGCGACTAGATGGACGGACCAGGAGAAGCCACGCGCCAAAGCGCGTGGCCATATGCCACAGTATTGCCGCGGAATCGCGGCAAAAGCCGCGTTTCCGCGGCAATTTGATCTTATCCCTGTACCAGATTTCGTAGGGGAGTTCTACTGGGACTCTGATTCCCTCTGCACCTATAAATAGCCCCTGCAGTGCAACGTACAGAGCGTCCAGAGGCGAGCCAAGGGCCAAAAGCTAGGGTTTAGGTTTTAGGTTAGATTTTATTTTGTAAATTTTGTAACTGAGAGTGGAGATGCTTTCATGGAGGAAGGAATCATACTTGTACTGAGGTGACATCGGTGTAAGTTTTTATTTTTCCCCCATTGTAAATAAAAATCTGCTCGAGGTTGGTTTGTTTTTATTCTTGTTTCACTGTTTCTTTATTCTCGCTTTATCTTTGTTTTTCTAATCTTGTTCTATGTCATTGTTTTTCTCTGATGACTTGTAATCCGTGAGATCCGATTGCTTCGAGACTGCCTAGCCAACGAAGATCCCTTGATGGCTTATGGCGACGAACATCCTATACGCCATACTTGCAAATCTTCTGAGAAAAAGTAAGTCGTCGCAAAAGGATCGAAGGCAAGCAGACTAAAGAGATAAGTTTTCTTTCCTTTTCTGTTCTTTTCTTTTTTGTAGATTAAATCCACATCTTCCACAATTCTTTCCCACAACTCATTGTAAATACCACTTTTCATTGCAAATACCATTGTGACTAACAAAATAACTAAAAAAGATAAATTTTTAGAGAAACTTGCTTAACGCTTCCATCGCAGTCCCTCCTTGAGGATCACGACCCGCATAGCCCTGCTACCGCGGATTAGAACTGAGACTTGCACATCTAATCTTAAGCTAACATATTCTATTTTGTGTGCAGGAAAAATCAGTCACACTCCTCTAGTCTAGAGGTAGTGGAGCCACAAATATAAGAATATCTTGGTGATCAAAAGACCACAAACCCTCTTTTGAAAAACTTTTTTCCTTACAAAAACCCTAGAGAATAATGTGTAGGATTGAAGCTCAAGTTTTGTAAGTGAAAAAGAAAACAAAATTGAAGAGAGTTTTGAATCAAAAACTTCAGTGAAAAGAGAATTTTGAGCACAAAAACTGAGAGCAAAAACTTCTTTTGAAAGACATAAACTTGATTTCTTTTGCAAAGGATTGTTGTGATCTCTTCAACCCTAATCATCCCTATTTATAGGATAAAAATAGGGATTAAAAGGTAAACTGTTATAATGAATAATTAGGAAAGTTTAAACCCAAATCCAGCCCTAAAAATCGTTTGGAGAAGAAAAGCACATTTTAAAACGTGTTTAAAAAACTAGCCGTTTGGGCTGAAATATAGCTCACGGTCGACCGGTTTTCAAAAATATAACAGTTGCCAACCCACGGTCGACCGCCCGCTCGACTGTCCCAAACAGAGACATAGGTGCTTTTAGTCGGCCGAAGCTCGATCGACCGACATGAGGTCCGGTCGATCGCCCGGTCGACCGGGTAACGTGCACACATGCACACACCCAAACAGTCAGAAGTGCGGTCGATCGCCCGGTCGACCGTTCTGACCTGAAACTGAGCCGGTCGATCGTATGGTCGACCGCAACAGGCCAAAACAGATTCTTTGAAGATGGTTTTGAAGAACTTAATAATTTTCAAATTAATTTTGATCAAGACTAGGTATACTATATAAAAGAGAGTTTGTAAGTATTAGAATATGTTTGTAAAAATATCTTATATATATAGGAGAAATATCTTTAGAAAAATCATGTGTAAAATCTTGTGCATGGGGAATATTGAGCTTCAACACTATACACCATCCTTTAACATATTAAAAATTATAAAAACTGAGAAAGGAAGTCTCTGAGCCGCATTGCACCAAGCTAGAGCCTTCTCTCCTATAAAATGTCCTCTTGCGCCATTTGCCTTTTAGCATCATAATCCTTGCAATATGCTTAAAAAGGCCTTCATGACTAGTACAAACCTGAAACTCATACTAAACAACTTATTAGTATCAAATAGCTTCTATGTGTTTTGTTATCATCAAAACTTAAACAAATAGAGAGTGTAACCTTTTAGGCCAACAATCTCCCCCTTTTTGATGATGACAAAACATATAGGGTATAAAACAAGATATAAATGGGAGGTAAAAACTCCCCCTCAAATAATGCTATATTAAACAAGTATAAAATAATTTGTTATGAGAGAATTTTTGAATTTTCGAAAAATTTGAATAAACAACATCAAACCAATAAAACACCAAACCATCATCACCAATAAACAACATATTTCTCCCCCTTTTTGTCATACATCAAAAAGGGATATATTAGCAAGAAAACTTTCTTATTCAATAACACAAACATTAAGTTCACCACATATAAAAGAAAATCTATTATAGCCAAGTGGTTTAGTGAAAATATCGGCAAGTTGAAAATCAGAAGAAACATAATCAATATCAATATCACCTTTCTCAAAATGATCTCTAAGGAAGTGATATCGAATCTCATGTGCTTGGTCTTACTATGTTGATTTGCATTCTTAGTCATATGAATAGTACTAGTATTATCACAAAATATTTTTATATGGTCATAATGCAAATCATAATCAAGGAGAGTATGTTTCATCCAAAGGACTTGTGCACAATAAGCCCCCGCCGTAACATACTCCGGCGGTTGAGAGGGCTACCGAATTTTGTTTCTTAGAAGACCATGAAACAAGACAATTACCAAGAAATTGACATATTCCACTAGTACTCTTCCTATCCACTCTACAACCCGCATAGTCGGCATCCGAAAAACTCGTCATTGAGAATTCTCCGATTTTCGGATACCAAAGACTCATTCCAATAGTGCCCTTAACATAACGAATAATGTGTTTTACAGCAATTAAATGAGATTCTTTGGGACACGATTGGAATCTAGCACAAAGACACACACTAAACATAATATCCGGCCTACTAGCCGTCAAATACAACAAGCTACCAATCATGCTTCTATACAATTTTATATCAACACACTTACCTTGGTCATCCTTATCAAGCTTGGTGGTGATGGCCATGGGAGTGTTGCAAATTTTTGAGTCTTCAAGCCCAAATTTGTTGATGAGCTCCTTGGAGTACTTGGCTTGACATATGAAAATCCCATCACGCATTTACTTGAGTTGGAGTCCAAGAAAATAGTTTAATTCACCCATTAATGACATCTCGAATTCACGTTGCATGCATTGTTCAAACTCCTTGCAAAGTAACTCATTAGTAGAACCAAAGATTATATCATCAACATATATTTGAACTATAAGGATGTCACTATCAACATGTTTAGTAAATAATGTGGTGTCTACTTTGCCTTTAACAAAATCATTTGAAAGAAGAAAACTAGAAAGCCTTTCATACCAAGCTCTTGGAGCTTGTTTTAAACCATACAAAGCTTTATCTAACTTGAAAACAAATTTGCATGTACATAATCCACAAAACCGGGAGGTTGTTCAACATAAACTTCCTCATCAATAAACCATTTAAAAATGCACTTTTTAAATCCATTTGAAAAAGTTTAAAATTTTTAAAAGATGCATAAGCTAGTGTGATCCGTATGGCTTCAAGCCGTGCTACGGGTGCAAAGGTCTCCTCAAAGTCAATTCTTTCAACTTGAGTGTAACCTTGGGCCACTAACCTAGACTTATTCCTAATAATATTTCATCCAACTTGTTCCTAAAAATCCACTTAGTACCAATTATTGGTCTATCATAGGGTCTAGGAACAAGGTGCCAAACTTGGTTGCGCTCAAATTGATTGAGCTCTTCTTGCATAGCTAACAACCAATATGAGTCACCCTCGGCTTCGAGGATGTTTTTGGGTTCAAAATGAGATATGAATGCAAATTTTCACACAAATCATGGAGTTTGGAGCGAGTAATTACCCCCTTTGATACATCACCTATGATGAGATCTTTGGGATGATTTAAGGCGTATCTCCAATCTTCAGGAAGTGGTTGTGATTGTTCCACTTCATCCTTTTGAACTTCACCAATAGGTTCTTTCTTGTCATTTTGAATGGGTAAGTCTTTCAAGGATATTTTCTCCATGTCCTCACCTAATGAGTCAATCTCTACAACATTCTCAATAGTAGCATTAGATTCTTCAAATTTAACATGCATAGATTCTTCAATAGTATGAGATGATTTATTGAATACTCTATATGCTTTGCTATTACAAGAATAGCCAACAAAAATTGCTTCATAAGCCTTAGCATCAAATTTACCAAAATTATCTTTAGTATTCAAAACAAAACACTTGCATCCAAAAACTTTAAAGTATGAAACATTTGGTTTTCTTAAATGATAAATTTCAAAAGAGGTTTTGAAAGTATTTTTACACAAATAAATACGGTTTGATATGTAGCATGCGGTGCTTACGGTCTCGGCTCATAAGTATTGAGGGAGCCCATATTCACTTATCATAATCCTAGCCATTTCTTGAAGAGTTCTATTCTTCCTTTCAACTACTCCATTTTGTTGTGGAGTTCTAGGACATGACATTTCATGCTTAATTTCCTTTTCATCACAATAAGTCATGAAGAGTTGGTTAACAAACTCACCACCTCTATCACTTCTTATCCGTAAAATCGAAAATCCTTTTTCTTTTTCAACCCTCTTTCGAAAAATCTTAAAATGCGAAAAAGTTTAATCTTTATGCTCCAAAAAGAAACCCAAGTGAAACGAGACAAATCATCAACTAAAACAAAAACATATCTATTTTCATTTAAGCTTTTGTTTTAGTTGGTCCAAAAAGATCCATTTGAGTCAATTCTAAAGGCCTAGATGACATGATATCTTTGATTGGTTTGAAAGAAGACTTGGCTTGTTTCCCAAGTTGGCACGCACCACAAATACGGTCTTTTTCAAACTTCATACAAGGAATACCCTTTACCAATTCTTTAGAATTAATTCTAGTAAGGTGATCAAAACATGCATGTCCTAATCTTCTATGCCATAACCATGAAATCTCATCAAAAGCATTCAAACATTTAGTAGAACAATCCAAATTAAGCATGTCAATAATATAGACATTATTTTCACAAAATCCGGTAAGAATACAATCATTGGTCTTACAATTAAAAATTTTGCAAGAAGATTCATCAAACATAACTTTAAGACCACGATCACATAGTTGACTAATACTAAGCAAGTTATGTTTAAGCCCATCAATAAGAACTACATTTTCTATTAAAGGAGATGCACCAATCTTAATGTTACCTATACCGATGATGGTGCCCTTGGAGTCATCTCCGAAGGTGACGGTGCCACTGATCAGTCGCTAAGATTGCACATTTATTATCATATTCTCATACTTATTATAGAATAAACTCTGCTTTTTTCTAATTAAATGTTTGATTTATTTGCAGGCCCGTTCCTAAAGGAGAGTGAAGAGAAATGAGCCCAAAAGCCCATCAAATTCTGAATTAAATCAGAATAAATTCAAATTTAAGGAATCAGGGCAGATCTTGGCAAATCAGAGAGGTTGAAAACTAGTTGAAATAAATCCCTACAAATCGATTCGGTTGAAGCCAAGGATCAAAGGCCATTTCGTCAAAATCCTTGACTTAAACTGCAAATCCAGCTGAAGATAAATACAAATCGAGAAACCGGGGAGCACCACCAACAGGGTGTGGCCACCTTTACTTTAAAATTGAGCACTTGCACTCTTACTTTAAAATTCTGAAATACTGTATTTTTGTGCAGGTTCAAGCTCAATCAAATTTTGGCGCCGTTGCCGGGGAGGGACGGTAAGTTACTCTCTTTAAAAGTTTACATTTTTGGTTAACTTTCTTCTTTGTTTTTTTGTACAGATTCAACAACAAGGAATTCTTGCTGCAGTGGACATATAAGTGGCCTTGAACTCTGCTCAAGAAAGCAGAGCCAAGAAACCCTCAGATTTGCTATAATCCAGTGGCAAAACTGAGTGAACTACTAACCTGTATTTTTGCAGGTTGGCTGAATTTAAAATCTGAATTTCTGTAGCATTTATCTCCTTGTTTGACTCACTGTATATTTATTTTTAACACAACAGTAAAAAGTTGATTGTAAATGCTAAAAATGATTTAGACTTTGCATTTAGGCACGTGTCTATTTCATTTCATTTTTTATTTACTGTTGAAGAGTGCTGGAGCCAGGTATGTATGCATAGCATTTAGTTTAAGGTTCATTCTTATATGAAATATTGCTTGAATGTTATTTTTTTCTATATACTTGTACACTGCACTAACTTGACTTAAGGGCTTGTCCTATAAACAAGATAAGGTGGGGAAGTCATTACCCTCCCTTAGCCCACAAACAATCTCCTCACTCACTAACCCAAGCCTAACTAAAAAATGAGTAGACGTTGGCCCTAGGGATATCTCGGACTCAATTAGGAGATTATCCTAAGGAGGAAAGGTGTTGAAATTTGACTCCTACCAAATCAGTGTCTAGGAAGGGGATTGAGGGCCGAAAGTCTGAAAGTTGGTGGTTACTTAATTAAGGAACGTCTTTGACGGATAACCTTCCACCAATCTTGCCCTGACCTGGCAGATTAGCTTGTGGTAAAAGTCTGCATTATACCTCCTGTGGACAGTCTGACCAGTTAGGAGTCGTCTAGGTCATAGGTCTACCCTAACTTAGTTTAGAATTTTTTTTCTTTTTATTTGTTTGCTTATTTGTTTGTTTTTTCTTTGTTTGTATTTTATTGTGTGATATGGCTTATAGTAACAATTTTTCCAATTTTAATAGTAATCCATATTACACACCAACCTCTTTTTCGGATATTACCAACCCGGCATATCATAACTTTAACCAACCTAGTGTGCCGGATTGGTCTTATCCGAATCAATATAACCCATGCCCCCAATCTTATGACCATAATTTTCAGAATAATTTCAACTCTTCACAGAGTCCGTGGGGATTCACCTCCCCCGAGTCTAATTTTCAACCAACTTGTCCTTCTTATCCACCTTGTTCACAATATTTCCAAGATTCATACTCAGTTCCATCAGTCCAAAATAGAAAATCATCAATTTTGGAAATGAGTATGCGTGAGTCCAAACAACAATCACAAAATCTGATGGACTCACAATTTTACCCCCAATTCCAAAACAACACTTCATCTTTTCAAGGCCAATCGCAACAAAATGATGAACCTATCAACTATGAAAAGATGCTTGAAGCCATGACTCAGGCTCAAAACGCTCGTAATCGTGACATAGATATAATGGTCCAAACTCTACATTCTCACCGTTTGACCAGTTTTAATGTCGCTAACCATTCTGTTAGAGCCGAAGAGTCATGTTGTTTTGAAAAACAAGGTTCCATTACAGAACAATCATTTGAACTGGCCCAAACTCCAAATTTTGAAAATGATATTGACAGTTTGGCAAGTTATTCCTTTCCTGAAATAGAACTTGAGATGAATATAATCCTGAACCTCAACTTAGTGATTCAATTTTACTTCCTGATTCAATTATGACTCCGGTGTCTTCACCTGATTTCAATCTTTTTCCCGAGTCAACATTGGATCCTGTGCCAATTCATAATGAAATTGAATCGCCCATCTTTGATGATCATCATATTGAACTTGACCAATTTTATAATTTTGAAAGTCACATTGATAAATTGGCAAGTTCTCATTTTTATGAAATTGAACTCAATGAGAAATGTGACCTAGATTCTCAAACCAGTGATCCAGTTCAAATTCCCGAATCAATATTGACTCCTGTTTTGTTACCCGACTTGAGTAATGTTTTAGAGTCAGTTTTGATTCCCACACCAATCATTCTTTAACTTGAATCACTAATTTAAGTCACATTCCATTGTTGGAAAATGAATGTGGACTTGAGTTTCAACTTCTTGATTTGGACCCACTTCCAGAGCCAATCTCGACTCCTGAACCATTACTTGACTTAAGTCACTTTTCTGAGTCAGTTTTAGTTCCCGTACTTCCTGAGTCCAAGTCAGTCATTCTATCTTTTCAAACTCCATTTTGGGACAAGGCGGTTGACAAAATTGACTCTGAAATTAATCATAGAATTTGGAAATTAGATGGGGTCAAATATTTAATAAAATCATTCATGTATATATCATTTTAGTGGGTTATATTAGAAAAATTTCTGGTGGGTTCCTCCGAACTCCACGAAAATTCGATTGGGCCGCATTCGTGGACCAATCAGATCACCACCGGAACAACCACCTTAAGGTAATATTTCCTTCCCTTTCTTCTTTTTCATACATCTATGCATTAATTCATACCTAAGTTATGTTAGAACCCTCCCCCACACCTATCTTATGCATTGTCCTCTGAAATTAATTAACATTGTCTTTACTTTTAAAATTTTTTGAAAACAGAAACAATATTTTTACATATTTTTTGTAAGAAATTAAGTCAATTTTAAGGAATAGGAAAATCAAAATTAGGATTTCTTAAACTTGGTCAAAATAAGATTATTTGTTTGATTTTTAGAGTTAGGAAGATAATTTGTCAAAGTAATTTTGTCTTGATCTTTATCTTAATGAAATACGCACACGTCATACACTTACACACTTAGGGTTCAAAAAAAATGAAGATTCTTATGCCTTATAAAAAAATATATATATCTATGAAAGATGAACAAATCTAATTATTGATTAGGTAGGTGCTTTGGCCTAAGTAAGCCTTGGTATTTATGCAAAAGATGATTAGATAAGTTTGAAAAAAAATATAAAAAAAGTCCTCTGATTAAGCTGGGTATTTGTGCCTAATAAAGCATAAGTATTCACGCCTAAAAGTAGTTCATATAATAAAATCCTTAGTTTTGTGGCCTTGTTTGCTCGAATCTTAAGTCCTTGGGGTGTTTTCTCACCTGGTGTCCTAAGACCGTTTGGTTTGGGAGTCATCGATTAAAGGCTCGTTACATGGGCAGATTAGAAAGCCTAATAGAACTAAGAAATAATACCACAAAAAATATATATATATAAATAAGGCATAAGAGTTAGAGTTAATGAACCCTTAGTCAAAATTTTCACGGTCACAAGGTGCATATGACTTAGGATAAATAATAGACTAAATGAGAAGTACAATTTGACTCCTTACTTTGATTGATAACAAATTTCTGAATAAAGACTAAGTTTAGGAATGAAAAATTCAGTTTTTCTATAACTTATAAATTACTTAAATCTTACAATTATATTTCAAATATTTTTCTCTTTCAAAATGCTTTTCGAAAATACTAACTCTTTGTTTCTCTTTCTTTATAGATTTTGTGGGTGTAATCCACTAGAAACTCTCACGAGACAAAACTCGTCCTCTAGGGGAAACCTAGAGGTTTAACGGCTTGTTGCACATACTCAGTGCAATCGCGTGACCTGCGAAAGTTGTCTAATAATTTTTAGTATAGTTTAGTTGTTTTGCTCGAGGACGAGCAAAGATAGGTATGAGGGTATGATCGGTCGCTAAGATTGCACATTTATTATCATATTCTCATACTTATTATAGAATAAACTCTGCTTTTTCCTAATTAAATGTTTGATTTATTTGCTGGCCCGTTCCTAAAGGAGAGTGAAGAGAAATGAGCCCAAAAGCCCATCAAATTCTGAATTAAATCAAAATAAATTCGAAATCAAGAAATCAGGGCAGATCTTGGCAAATCAGAGAGGTTGAAAACCAGTTGAAACAAATCCCTACAAATCGATTTGGCTGAAGCCAAGAATCAAAGGCCATTTCGTCAAAATCCCGGACTTAAACTGCAAATCCAGCTGAAGATAAATACAAATCGAGAAATCGGGGAGCACCACCAACAGGGTGTAGCCACCTTGCCACACCCTGGCCGCGAAAACACGGCCAAAGCCGCGTTTCCACGGCTTTGTTAGAGAGTTAGGGGGAGCGTTTGCTCCCCCTATCTTCTCACACCTCTCCCCTCTGGGTTTTTTCCTATAAAAGGCAGGATTTTCACTGAAAATGGAACGACCATGCAGAGATAAGATTTAGTCCATTTTTCCATTTTTAGTGTACGTTTTTGTTTTTCTTTTCATGTAATTTTTAATTTTAATTTATGTAAATCAGAGGAGATCAGAGTTTCATTGGAGAACGAGAACGAAGCTTGTACTGAGTGACACCGGTGTAAGATTTCCTTCTTTTCTCTTATTGTTATGAAATCGAATATGTAGTTTCCTTTTGTATGTACTTTGTTTTTGTGTTCTTCTTCTTCTTCTCTACTTTTCTTCTTTTGGTACAATTTCTCTCCAAGTGAGTCTAAAAGCATCGAAAGAGCCTTGCCTTTGCGAGTGCCACCGATAGCTCATGACGATGGATTTTGAGTTTCATTTTGTATCACTTCATACTCGCAACGTCTTGATGATATAATGTGAACGAAATGAGAATCAACTCTTATGGGCTATACGTTGATTGCCTCACTTCAAGGTAACATCATTGCAAAAGATTCAAGGTAGGTATTTGGCCAAAGAAGTAAGTAATTCTTTTTAGATTCTTTTCTTTTAATCATTTAGTTTAGAACACCAACAACACCCACTTCTTCTTTCACTCTTTCATTTTCTTTGTACATATCACTTCTATTTTCTCCATCTTCTCATTCTACCACTTTCTTCCTAACTTAACTTTAACTCAATTTTTCCTTTTTCTTTTAAAGAACTAACGAAGAACTTTAACCAAACTTTGTATCTTAAAAGAAGATTTACTCAAAAGCTTCCATCGCTAGTCCCTCCTTGTGGATCACGACCGGTATAGTCACTTGGTATTGCGGTATAATTGAGCACTTGCACTCTTTACTTTAAAATTCTGAAATACTGTATTTTTGTGCAGGTTCAAGCTCAATCGGCCACCTTCATCGTACCTTGATTGGGTTGTGAAATTGTTGATGTCCCATGTCATATGTCTTGAACAACCACTATCAAGGTACCACCGCTCCTTACGTCTTGGGGCCTTGGTGTATACCTACATCAAATAATTTAAGACTTAATTTTGTTACCCATATTTTCTTGGGTCCTAAAGAGTTAGTGCTTCGAACCCACACAAGATTATTTCTACTATTTATATGATCATAGCAAAATTTAACTAAATGACCATTCCGGCCATAATAAGTACATTTATAAATTCTTCCATATTTAAAAGCATAATGAGCATGTGGCTTACGAACATGTGAATTGTGAGCATGAGTAGTTTTAGCATGATTGACATAAGAAGTGTTGGCATGAGGAACATGTGAAGTTTTGGCATGAGATGGTTTATCATTTTTAGCATATGGAGTATGCATATGCTTCTTTAAAAACATTTCTTCTAGTTTACTATTATTAAAAGCACATTCTTTTAAAACATTTTCCAAATCATTGATTTTTGTTTTTAACATGGAAAACTCATTTTCATCAATTTTAGGATATTTAGCTTTACAAGCAATTCTATAGGCATCAAAATCTCTTTGTGTTGAAATAAGATTAGAAGATAGTTCATCCTTTTCTTTTGAAAAGATTGCAAGTTGATTTTTAAGCATTTCAATTTTCTTTTTCAATTTAGAACACTCTGCCTTTTTATCATCAAAACTTTCTGAAAGTTCAACGAAAGCATGCACTAACATTTCTCTACTTATTTCACTTTTATCATCAAGTGGTTGGGTAGTTACCTTAGGTGTGTTTGCCATGAAACACACATTTACCGTGTTGACTTCATCTTCAGATTCACTTTCCGAATCCCAAGTGGCTTTGTACACCTTCTTTTCAGCCGGCCTCTTTTGCTTCAAGGAGGAAGACATCTTTTTCTTGAAATCTGGACAATCGGCCATGATGTGTCCGGGTTTCCGACAGTTGTAGCATATGATCCTTTTCTCCTCCTTCCCTTCCCATCGCCTTCTATAGTTGAGCTTATTTTTGCGGTACATTCTCTTTACATTTCTCACAAGGAGAGATAGCTCTTCATCATTTTCTTCATCTTCTTCATCATCGTAGTTGGAGGAGGAAGACTTGAAAGCTATTGACTTTTTCTTTTAAGGTACCGCATCTTCTCTAGCCTTCTTCTCATCCTCATGAGTCTTAAGGTTTCCAATAAGACTTATGAGCTCCATCTCGTCTTTGTCATTCAACTCCTTCAAGGTGGTAGCTTTGATTTCCCATGATGAAGGAAGAGCACGAATCACCTTACGTACCTTTTGGTCGTTGCTTATTTCATCACCTAAAGAAGAAAAAGCATTTGTAATCTTAGTAAACTTGGTAATCATATTATCAATAGATTCATCTTCTAGCATTTTAAAACTTTCATATTGAGAACACAAGAGATCTATTTTAGCTCTCTTAACTTGTGATGTTCCCTCGTGAGTGACCATTAAGTGTTGCCAAATCTCATAGGCGGATTTCTAATAGATAACCCGTGTTAAGTCATCCTCATTCAAAGCTGAGAGTAGGGCATTTTGAGCCTTTGAATTAGCATCAAATTCCTTGAAGGTAAGTTCGGACCAAGTGTCCTCCTCACTTTCGGATCTAATAAAAGGCTTGGTCGAAGACTTAGCAACTAGACTACCTAAAGATTGTAGAAAAATGGTTATCCTAACTTTTCATATGGAAAAGTTGAGTCCATCAAATTTGGGAGGGGTCTTAATATTATCAGCCATCTTTACTAGTGTATGAATGAAGATATGAAAATAGTGATTAGCAAATTATAGGATCTCTCTAAGGATGTGAAGAAAAAAACTAGAGTCCTAGGTCTGATACCAATTGAAATCACCTAGGGGGTGAATAGGTGATAATGCTAATCAATGCACAAATTTAAAATGTTATGATGCAACGATCACCCGAAAAAGATTAGAAGCCGAATACCCCGTGAAGGGCTCTGAACTCCTTCCTCGTGATTCCTCTAGATAAGAGTTTGAGGTGCGCATTGCAATCTTATTGTATGAGTATTGATCAACAATATAGCAATGAATAGAAAGCAAGTAAATAACACAAATAAACCAATCGCAAACACTGAGATTTGTTTCGAGGTTCGAGCACCCAGCTCTACGTTCCCGCCTTCACCCAGAAGGATTTAAGAACCACTATAACTTTCACAAAGAATTACAACCACAAGGGAGCACCCAACTCCTCTATCACACTCTTCTAATTCAGAGGTAGTGGAGCCACAAATACAAGAATATCTTGGTGATCAAAAGACCACAACCCTCTTTTGAAAAACTTTTTCCCTTACAAAAACCTAGAGAATAATGTGTAGGATTGAAGCTCAAGTTTTATAAGTGAAAAAGAAAACAAAATTGAAGAGAGTTTTGCATCAAAAACTTCAGTGAAAAGAGAGAATTTTGAGCACAAAAACTGAGAGAAAAACTTCTTTTGAAAGACTTAAACTTGATTTCTTTTGTAAAGGATTGTTGTGATCTCTTCAACCCTAATCATCCCTATTTATAGGATAAAGATAGGGATTAAAAGGTAAACTATTATAATGAATAATTAGGAAAGTTTAAACCCAAATCCAGCCCTAAAAATCATTTGGAGAAGAAAAGCACGTTTTAAAACGTGTTTAAAAAACTAGCCGTTTGGGCTAAAATATAGCTCATGGTCGACTGGTTGGTCGACCAATTTTCAAAAAATATAACTGTTGCCAGCCCATGGTCGATCGCCCGGTCGATCGTCCCAAACAGAGATATAGGTGCTTTCAGTCGGCCGAAGCGCGGTCGACCGACATGGGGCCCGGTCGATCGCCCGGTCGACCGGGTAACATGCACACATGCACACACCCGAACGTTCAGAATTGCAATCGACCGCCCGGTCGACCGTTCTGACCTGAAACAGAGCCGGTCGGTCGACCGTCCGGTCGACCACAACAGGCCAAAACAGATTCTTTGAAGATGGTTTTGAAGAACTTAATAATTTTCAAATTAATTTTGATCAAGACTAGGTATACTATATAAAATAGAGTTTGTAAGTATTAGAATATGTTTGTAAAAATATCTTATATATATAGGAGAAATATCTTTAGAAAAATCATGTGCAAAATCTTGTGTGTGGGGCATATCGAGCTTCAACACTATACACTATCCTTTAACAAACTAAAAATTATAAAAACTGAGAAAGGATGTCTCTGAGCCGCACCAAGCTAGAGCCTTCTCTCCTATAAAAAACGTCCTCTTGCTCCATTTGCCTTTTAGCATCATAATCCTTACAATATACTTAAAAAGGCCATCATGACTAGTACAAACCTGAAACTCATACTAAATAACTTATTAGTACCAAATAGCTTCTATGTGTATTGTTATCATCAAAACTTAAACCAATAGAGAGTGTAACCTTTTGGGCCAACAGTAGTTATAGTGCTAATGATGTTGTGTTTATATAATTTCAGTTATTGATCAAGATATTAGTAGGTGCTTAGCTTTAACAAATGAGTTTTGGAGCTAACACATGTAGATTCAAGAGCTCGCGCGTCAAGATCTCATCTAGCACTCGATTGGAGTCAAGCACATTGGATCGTGTTTGGATCGAGTTGGCTTGGAGAAAGAGTTCTACAAGAAGACTTCAGTTTGTTTAGTTGTAGTTTGTGTTTAGATCTTGTGTAAAGATAGACTAGTGTTGATATGTTCAAGTTCACACACACACAAGTTTAATATGTTTGGTTTTCGGTCTAACCGGTTTTGGATTTTGAATATACATATATATGATTTTCATGAATAGATATAATCAAAACAAGTTTACATGGTTTAATGTATATTAGATTTCATCTGTATACATATATGCTTCATATATTTAGAAAAATATATTTTAATGATCCTATTCATGTGTTTAGAGTTTTGTAATTAACAAAACCTATTTGGATTTCATGTAAAAAATATAGATATATCATGTACATGTGTATTGGATTCTATCCATACACAATATGCTTCAAATATATTTTAATATCTTGTTTTCATATTTATACAAGTTTTGGTGAAAGTTTTTCTTTTCAAAATCTAAGTTTGGCTTTGGTCCTTTATCCCTCTTGTGTAGAGGTGATTGTAGTTTGGCTTTGTTTGAGGTCAAATATTTTATATCACAAAAATAGTTCAAATAATTTGTAATATGTGTTGATATTTGATCACACATATTTGTTATTCAAATATCTAACAAGAACTTATTTCTGTAGATTTTATGAGTATTTATGGGATTTTATTAGAGTTAAATTGACCAGTTTCAAGTCCCATACTTACTGTCATAACCAGCTGGCGGTGACCGGATGGTCGACCAGACCAGAGGTCGGTCAGTCGATCTACTGATCAACCGATGTGCACAAGATATGTGTACAAGGCCAGCCAAGAAGGCCGGTCGATTGGGCGGTCGACCGACTGAAAGTACTCCACTCTCGGGTACTGCCCGGTCGACCAGGCTGTCGATCGGAGCACAAACGTTCAAAAATATAACCGTTGGGCCAGTCGACCGGTCTGTCGACCGGAAGGGCAATCAAGACCTTTTTTGCTGCCAACGGTTAGTTTTCTCCTAGCCCTATATAAAGAGATTTTGGGGCTGTTTTGAATAAAATTTGAGAAGAGGATTTCTACTAGTTTTCTAGTGCCATCTGGCCCATTTTCTAAAGAGTTTCAAAAGAGTTTTTGTGCTTCAGATCTCTATCTTTTATTTTGTTTTAAGCATTGAAAAAATCAAAGAAAAATAAAGTTTTTGGGAAATTGATTTTGATCTCTATTTCTATTTCTATCTAGTATTTTTTTCAAGTATCTTTTTTGTGATTTTGAATTCCAAGCACCTTATTTTCTCACACTTGAACTATCATCTCTATCCTATTTTTAGGATCTTGATTTTATGAGAAATATTGTTTGTGGTCTATTGTGATCACCAAGAGTTGTTTGTCATCTATTGTGATTACAAGTTGTAATCTTTTTTTGCTTTGTCTTTGTGCCTATCCCTCTAGTGTAGAGGTGGTTGTGCTTTGGGTTTGTGGTTATCCCTCTTGTGTAGAGGTGATTGTGATTGTGTTTGGCTTTCGTCCTTTATCCTTCTTGTGTAGAGGTGATTGTAGTTTGGCTTTGTGCCCATCCCTCTTGTGTAGAGGTGATTATGTTTTGGCATTGTACTTTGCCTCTTGAGTAGAGATGGTTGTGTTGGAGAGAGAAATTGTATACTCTAAGTTTATAATTGCAAATTCCTCGGTGGAGGTCCCCTTAGTGGGAGGTCCTATGTGGTCATAGTGGAAATCCTTCTGTGTGAAGGCGGGGGCGTAGAGCAGTGACTCGAACCTCGAAACATATCTTATTGTTTGTGTTTGATCCACTATCTCTTAACTCTATCTCTCTTATATCTTTCATTACTTTATATTGTTCATATCTCATACATGCTTGGTATTGTTTGTGTGCCTATACTTGTGTTAAACCAAGAGAGCTTCATATAGCACCTCAACTCTTAATTTAGAGGAATCTCGAGGAGATAATCTAGAGCCCTTTACGGGGAATTAAGCTACACTCTTTGCTTATATATAATGTGGTGCAATTGATTATTAATTCACTTCTTTTGTCATTAGATTAGCTAGTACACCTATTCACCCCCCTCTAGGTGTATTTCATGTACGACTCGCCTTTAATCACTTGAATGGAATTTGGTGCCATATCTGCCAAAATTCAAGCCACCTATGTTACATATGTATAATGATAAGAGTTCACCGAGCCAGCATATCTATTACTTCTTGTCCCAGACTAGTAATGTAATAGGTAATGATGCCATCATGACCAGATTATTTATCGGTACTCTCAAAAGAGTGGCCTTTGACTAGTTCAAAAGCCTTCCACTGGGTTTTTAGATCGATTTGGAGACTCGGTTCCTCTCTCGCTTCTATGAGGATGACACCGACGTAACCATAAATAAACTCCTTTCCATAGTGCAAAAGAAGAGAGAATAGGTCTGTGATTACATTGAAAGATTCAGGTATCTATCACTGATGTGTCCAGCAGGGATACCATTGCCTATATTATGGCAGACATATAGGCACAATTTTCTAGACCAAGTAGAGATTCACATGGGGGCTGTTAAGGACCACACTTGAAAGAGTTTGTTGAGCAAGCTGAGATAGCCGATAAGTCGACTAAAAAGTTTGAGCTTTCCATGCCTAAAGGAAAATGGGGTGTGAACAATAAAGGACGTGACGAAATAGCACAGTCTTCCCAAATCAAAAGGGAAAGAAACCATGTCTGTGGAGTTGTCAGGAAAAACTCCTCCGAAAATCAAAAATACTGGCGCCGATAATCAGGAGTTCAAGTTTCCTCTGAAATAGTACTCCTTCAAAAATGAGCAGGTATTACAATATTTCATTTGCTCCAAAAGGGTAATAAGTTGAAGTTGCCAGTGGTTCAACGCCCTAATGAAGTGGGACGTACGAACGATCCTAATTATTGCCTCTTCCATAGGATGGTTCATCATCCTACCAGCAAATGCTTTGCTCTCAAGGATAAAATTCTTGCTCTGATCGACACAAGAGTTCTAACTTTGAAGTCAGAATAGAAGAAAGTCACTGTAAACATGGTGATTCTCGAGTTCGGCACTTTTTGAAGGTTACTGTCTCCAACAGACATGCTCCAGCCCCAAAGGCACGATTGGAAGTAATTAATCCTTCAGCAAAGCAACAGGAGGCTAAAGGTCTCATTCTAATGACGATGAACTCTGGGGAAATCATGTGGGTGCACCTGGATCTTACTAAAGATGAGCAATGGGACTTAAGGGAACCCAAACTCAAGGCGAAATCCTATAATGTCGTCTCTGTCTTGCTAGATGATGACAACATACCAGTAGCTTCTCTTAATGACTCTGAAAACGAAAAGCATGCTTTGGCAGCACTGGACGTTGCACCTTCACCAATAGGTACTCGCTTTGAGAAAGCTTACCTAAGACAGGACGAGAAGACTACTAACGAGACACAACAGCCAACAACGTCAGAAGAAATACCTGTTTCGGCTTCAGCTTCTGCACCAGGAAATGAAAAGCAGAAAGAAGTCTGATTTAACCGAGTGTTTAAGAAAACTTCAGGTCTAGAACTTGATACCCCTTTCCGCCTTGATCACAGCTAGCCAATATTCCAGCTCGAATCACTATACATGAGCTGCTTCGCCTCTCAAAGAGACAAGAGAGGCACTCTGGGACGTGTTGGCCAATTTGGAATCATTTTTGATACATATCCCGGAGGCCTCTGAAAATGACACTCAACCCTTATGTCCTGAATGTCATCACGTACAGTTGAAAATGCCTGCCATCACCTTCACTGCTGAGGACATGTTTCTCAAAGATAATAAACATGATCGAACATTGTATTATACTGGATACATAAGCTCGACATGCATTGAGAGGGTATAAGTTGATCCAGAATCTGCACTCAACATCATTCCTAAAAGGCTCCTCTACTTTCTTGAAATACCATTGAATAGATTATCAGCAATGACTACTACGATATATGGCTTCAATGTAGGAAGCAGTCATCACTGGGAAAGATTCGGCTTCGCTATCAAATTCGGGGTATAAAATCGGAAGTAGCATGTTACGTTATCGATGCTGACACGTCATACAATCTATTGCTTAGGCGACCTTAGATTCACGCTAATTGGATTAATCCTTCCACTTTATATCAGTGCTTCAAGTATATGGAGGATAATGCAATGGTACGAACGCTGTTTGCTGAAAAGCAGTCGTTCAATGGAGTTGAAAACTACTTTACTGATACTCTCCTTTACCAGGAAGCTAACGAAGTAGCAAAAGTATCGTTGCTTGAGGATGACGATAGCGGCAAGAAGCGGATTCAGAGTCAGAGGAAGACACACCAGCTACTTTTGCTTTCAAACCAATTGTAGCATATTTTAACGATCCTAAATGTAGCAATCCCATTAAGGATGAAGGTGAATAGGTGATCAATGAGAATGTCACTTTTGACTATCCTATAAGTGTTGATTTGTTTAAATCTGTAGGTGATACCTTTCTACACATGCCCTTGTCTATATTAAGCGTAGATAAGTACGCCTATAGAGAACCGTGAAGGATCTGTCAATGTGGTCCCTCCATCCAAGATGAATCAATCACCGATAGTATTCAGCAGGATTCAACCAAATATTTGCAATTACAAATTTGGGTTCAGACCCAGATCCTCCGCAATTCTTCCATTATGCACGATCAACGCATCATATGATGAGAAAAATGGGGTATAATCTACATCATGGAAATGGCGTGAATTTTAGAAGGGGACGACATAGTCTTCTACGAACTTTCGTGTCGAAAGGGAAGCCAGCAAATTATTACAATAAAACACATAGAGGGTTGGGATATGTTATCCCTCCCACTCAGTTTCAGTCCAAAAGAGATGAATCTCTCCCATCACATTCTCCAGTTCATCTGAGTGGGAAACAGATGTAAGTGTAGGGGTGATCTTCAAAAACCTCTCGTTAATATGACTTCAATCAATTAATTGGAGTAAGAGGAGGCTATTGAAACGTTTGACGCTGAGCCATGGGCTCAACAACTCGATCTCCAGTGGGAGAAGTGATTTGAATAACGTGAACCGCCCACTGAGGATAGGGTAATTCAGGTTGATATGGGTGGTCGAGATCACCTTAAACCCATCTCTATAAGTGAAAGTTTATCACTTACAGAAAGAGAAGAATTGATAGCTCTTATACGGGAGTATATCTATGTCTTTGCATGGAATTATGAAGATATACCTAGTCTTGATCCGCAAATAGCCATGCATCAATTAAACATTAAGCCTGACATCAAGCCAGTGAAACAAAAACAGTGCAGTTTCTCCCTGACATCATGAAAGCTATTGAAGCTAAAGTCCATAAACTCATCGAATGTGGTTTCATACGGGAGGAGTAACACCCAGATTGGGTTGCTAACATTCTCCCTATTCTTAAAAAGAATGAAAAAAATCTGAATCTACATTGACTACCACGATTTTAATTCAGCCTGCCCTAAAGATGAGTTTCCCACTGCCCATCACCGATGTCATGATTGACAATACTTGTGAATTTGAGAGAATATCCTTTATGGATGGCTTCTCAGGGTACAACCAAATCAAGATGTACCCAGAAGACGAAAAGTATACTTCATTTCGGACACCGTTGGGGGTATACTGTTATACTATTATGCCCTTCGGATTAAAGAATGTTAGAGCAACCTACCAATATGCAATGAGCATAATTTTTCATCACCACCTCCGGGAAACGGTAGAGTGTTATGTTGACGACATTGCTGTCAAAAGTTACGTTAAAAAAGATCAACTTCGTGATTTAAAACTTCATGATTTAAAAATAATGTTCGATATAATGCGAGCCTATCAGCTGAAAATGAACCCAATAAAGTCTTTCTTGGGTGTTTCAAGTGCAAGTTCCTGGGATTCATTATTATGTCGAAGGGAATCCATCTTGAATCAGATAAGGTCAAAGCTATTCAGAGGCATGCAACCACCTAAGAATCTTAAAGAACTTAGGAGTCTGCAAGGTAGGTTGTACTACATCTGAAGATTCATCGCAAATCTTCCGGTCATTGTCAACCATTCACCCAGCTTATGAAAAAAGTGTCTCTTTTGTATGGGATAAAGCCTGCCAGATACTTTCAAAGTTATTAAAGAGTACCTCACTAAGCCTCCAGTCCTGGTGGCTCCCACATCAGAAAATCATTTTTACTTTATATAAGAGCTATGGACCATTCTTTGGGTGCTCTTCTTGCCCAAAAGAATAGTGAAGGTTATGAACAGGCCATTTACTATCTGAGGAGGACCCTAATAGAAACTGAGTCTTGGTACAATCCTATTGAGAAGAAATATTTAGCTCTTGTCTTCGTCATTCAAAAGACGCGACATTACATGGCTGGTCAAACCATACATGTCATTTCCAAAGTTAATCCCTTGCGTATCCACATGACAAAACAAGAATCGCTGAATTCGAGGTTACCTAAGTGGGCTATGCTCCTGTCTCAGTATGACATGCTCTTTATCCCTCAAAGGAGATCAAGGGTCAGGCCCTTGCAGACTTTTTGGCAGCTCATCATCCGTTTCCGGAGAGCTCAAAGCTTCATGAAAATATTCCAGATGAGGTTTTCAGATCCAAAATGATCTCAGAAGATGATGTGTGGAAGAATTCTTTGATGAAGCATCAAGAACAAGCCCCAAAGGCAAGATAATCACTGTGTGAGGGTGGTATTTATCTCACCACAAAGTCATGTCCTTCCTCGGGCATTTTCATAGACAGTTTTCATATTCTAACAATGTAGCGGAATATAACGCCCTCCTTATCGGCCTCCAGCTCGCTCATGAAATGGGGGTACGATACTTGAGGCTTATGGAGACTCAAAGCTGATCGTCAATCAGGTCAAAGGAGAATATGAGGTTTGACACAATGACTTGGTACCTTATCACCATGCAGTCATCGAAATGGCGAATTCATTTGATGGCTTTTACATCGGTCATATGTCTCATTTTCAAAATACTAAGGCAGACGCTTTGGCTGCACTAGCGGCTACATTGGCCTTACCCATTGACAGAACTTATCATCTTATGATGGCTGCTCGACGCGTCTTCTACCAGAAACATGTGTTGAAAACTAATAAAGTCCATGCAACCTCAACAAGCTTTGAGCCTAAAGATTGACGGTTTTCCCATCATTGACTATGCTTTGCATGACATATTAGTGATGACCCTAAGGAGCAGTTTCTATCTGATGAAGGACTTTCCGCTTTTATTATGATCTGATTGTAAAGACACTCTACCGCCGCTCATATGACGGTATTCTGCTCTAATGCCTATCTAACTCTAGAGCACAAGAAGTGCTTAAAGAGGCACATAATAGTATATGCAGGGCTCATTAACCAGGTTCAAAGCTCAAAGATCGATTGCACAGGCTCGATTATTATTAGCCAACCATGATAGCTGATGCAATCAAATATGCACAAAGGTGTAAAGCCTGCGAAATCCACGCAGATTTCATACATCAACCTCTGGAGCTGCTTCACCCAACTATGGCTTCGTGGCCATTTGAGGCACGGGGAATCGATGTCGTAGGACTTATCAGCCCCTCATCAAAAAGGTCATC